>PVIH01007473.1:0-60941 GCA_004025045.1 Sigmodon hispidus | reverse complement strand
TAAAAAAAGTAAAGAAAAAAAGATGAAGAAAATAAATAAAAATGTTAAAGATCTAAAAATACAAATAGGAGCAATATAAAGAAAACAGAAAAAAGAAATTCTAGAAGTGGAATATCAAGGTAAGCTAATAGTAACTACAGACACAAGAATCGCCAACAGAATATAAGAGTAGAGGAAGGAATCTCAGGCATAGAAGATATAATAGAGAGAAATGGATACATTGTTGAAAGAAAATATTAAATCTAAAAAAAAAAAGCCCGAAACAAAGCAATCAGGAAATCTGGGGCAGCAGGAAAAAAAACAAAACAAAACAAAACAAAACAAACCTAAAATAATAAAAATACAAGAAAGAAATTTTCAGCTCAAATTTCCAAAAAATATTTTAGCAAAATAAAAAAAGATAATTTTTCTATCCTAAAGTAGAACATAAATATAAATGTACAGGAAGCTTATACAACTTATAAATTAGACCAGAAAAGAAAGTCTTCTCATCTCATAACAATCAAAATACTAAACATACAGAACATTGGAAGTTGCATGGAAGAAAACGCCAAGTAACAAATAAAGGCAAATACATTACAACTATACTCATTTTCTCAACAAAGTTTCTAAAGGGCAAAAAGGCCTGGACAGATGTCCAGCAGACTCTAAGGGATCATAGATTCTAGCCCAGATTACTATACTTGACAAAATTTTCAATCACCATAAAAGAAGAAAACAATATATGATGATAAAGTCAAATTTAAACATCTATCCATAAATCTAGTCTGACAGAAGATACTTGTAGCAGCAAATCAAAATCTACTCAGGTGAATTGGCTGAATCGAAGTGCTGGAACTGAGAGGGGCATGGTCAACAAGAAAGAGCGTCAGAAGTAGAACGCCCAGAGAGAGGATGGGAGACAGGAAGTCGGCGTGCTCTCGCACAGTGCCGGGACCTCTCACGCGGTTTCCGGACTGGGAGCGCAGGTTCTGTACATGTGGCATGGTAGGCAGGAGCTTTCGGTTGAGAACGCTCTGGCATGCTGCAACCTGACCCTTTTACCTCTTCTTAAAACCACCCCTGGTTTGTAAGTGATTCTCACAAAATAAACATCATTTAAAACATATCTCACGGGGGTCATTACCATGATAATTGGCACCCAACATGGGGCGTCATCTGTTGTAGTAAGTTTTCCTAGGCTGTTTTGGGTCTGAGAAGTTTGTGACCTGGTGCACACGGCAGTGGTTGGAACCTGGCTCGCACCCGCGGCTTTTGTCCCCCAAAGAAATGAATCACACACTTATATCCTTTACAATGTTTGGCCTATGTCTTAAGCACATTACTAGCTAGCTCTTTCATCTTAATTCAACCCATTTCCATTAATATTCCACCACGTGGCCCACAGCCCGTGGCTCACCTGGATTCCTACATGCTTCTTCTTCAGGGAACTGATGGAGAGTGACTAACTCCACCCTTTCCTACCTGCCCTCATATTCTCCCACTTCTATGGTGCTGTACATAGGCCAAATCAGTTACTTTATTTCCAACATACAAAGAACATTCTACCACAGATACTAAAAGGAAAGCTCCAGCTCAAGGTCAACTACACCAATGAAAACATAGGAAATAAATAATTGCATACCATCAAAACAACAGAAACATATAGAGAGAGAGGGAGAGAGAGAGAGACAGAGAGAGAGAGATCACTACCACCTCAAAAACAAACGAACAAAAAACAAATAACATGAATTAGAAATCATTGGTTGCTAGGCAGTGGCAGCACACAACTTTAATTCTGGCACTTGAGAGATATATCAGGGTGTTCTGTTCTCTGAGTTCAAGGCCAACCTGGTCTACAAAGAGGGTTCCAGGACAGCCAGAGCTGTAACACAGAGAAACCCTGTCTTAGAAAACAAGAGGGGGGGGAGGGAGGGAGGGAGGGAGGAAGAAAAAAATTAAGTTAAATGGAGGATGAGTGGATCTGGGAGGGAGGGAAGTGGGAAGAGTGACAGAGGCCGAGGGAGAGAAAACTATGGCTGAGAAGTAATGTATGGGAGAAGAATAAAAGTTAAAAGTATTCTAGTAATAGTACATATTTTCCATATTTGTATTTATTTTTAATTGAAAATTTTTCACACAAGACATTCTCATAATGCTTTCTTCTCCCACTTCGCAGATCTTTCCCACCCAACTCCATGACCTTTCTTCTATTTAATTAGAAATTAAATAAAATAAATTTTTAAAAAACAAGCAAACAAGCCATAATAAAAATAAGAAACATTCACATAGTTACCAAATCACACACAAACAGAATATCAGAAAATATATAAGCACAAGAACAGTAATTAAAAAAAAAAACTACAAATAGTACCGTAGATAAATGAAATGAATTTATCAGAACACTTGAAAGTATTGATAAATATTGGTTAGAATAAAAGTTATAGACAATTAATAAAATAACAGTTTCATAAACAACAACAACAACAAAAAAGGTGTCTGGAGACCTTGCCTGTAGTGAAAGCAGGGACTATTTGTTCAGAGGACCTGCTTTATTCACAGGACCCTCCCCTCACTGGTTGGCTAACAACAACAGCAGCTGCTCGGAGGAGATGTTCTGAAGACACTTGAATACATGTTCATACACCTACATATAGGCTTCCATGAATATAATTAAAAAGAAAATTTTTCTTAAAAACAGTGGAGTGGTCAATTTACAATTGTGGACTGAGGCCATGTACAGTGGTATTATGCCTGCTCTCTAGATTTCTTCGAATGATTGATAATTATAACTTAAAAGCCAAGACAGTTCAGAAAAATAAGCAGAAATTCTTTTAGACTGCCAAAAAGTAAGGTAAATATTGACACCAGAAATGTAGAAGACAAGATTAGAGTGTAAGTCCTAACAAATGCACCAAAATATGAATATTAATCACTTTCAGTCTCTGTTTCAGTTGAGGATTGAGAAGAAGCAGATAGGTGGCCTTGTCATGAACACTTCCCATTTTCAGGATGCAGTGCTCAGTCTGGATTAAAAAGCAACCACATTTTTTTAAGGACCACATCATTATGATTTGCTTAGTATCTAGTGAGATGGGATTTTCTGAGATGATTATCAGAGAAGTTGAATGTTGCTCCAGGAGAGAAAAAGGGATGTCCCTAGAATGATTCATTCTTCATCTATTTTCATACCTTCTTTATGTCACCTACATTACATTACCTGCTGGAGAGGTACACCTACATTACTTCTGGAAAGTACAAGGTAAGAGCTTTAGGAGGACTCCAAATGAATAGAGACGCCATAATGTTGTAATACTTTTCCCCGGCCCGTTTGGAGCAGGAGTTTGTAACCTGGCATGTGTGGCAGCGATTTGAACCTGGTTTGCACCCCGTCTTTTGTCTGCCAAAGAAATGAATCACATGCTTATATCCTTTACACTGTTTGGCCCATATCTTAAGCACATTACTAGCTAGCTCTTTCATCTTAATTCAACCCATTTCATCTCTATTAATCTTTCTGCCACGTGGCTTAGCCCATGGCTCAGCCCCGTACCTCTACATGTTCCTCCTTCAGGGGTCAGATGGAGACTGGCAAACTCCACCCTCCTTCTCCTACCTGGCTGCCTCTGATTCTCCACCCACTTCTACAGTGCCGTGCATGGGCCAAATCAGTTACTTTATTTACAGCATACAGAACATTCCACCACACCATAACTCACAGAGTCATGTGAGTAAGCCAGAAGTCATATAAAGAAATTTAGCCTATCCTCAGGATAGCAATAACAGTAGCAATGTTTCTGGAAATATATATATATTATCTGAAGGATAATTTTAAATTAACCCACTAAGAACCACTGGCTAGCTAAGTCAGGTAGTTTTACACCTAGATCATGCCATAAATGTGTTTTATGCTCACATAAAATAACGGCAGACAGTGTTTTCCTCTGAGAATAAGGCGAATTATACTAAACAAAGTGTGCATCAGAGAAAATTCTTTCTCTGTGTATCTCTCTGTCTCTGTCTCTGTCTCTCTCTGTGTGTGTGTATGTGTGTGTGTGTGTGTATGTGTATGTGTATGTGTGTGCTTTCAGGCATATATATGAACAAAGAGATCTGGGGCACAGAATTTCTAGTAACTGAATGAATTCTTCCACATTCTGTGGAAGAAAGGCAACATGAGAAATGGTTGAGGTTTAAAGAGAGCTGAGACTCAGAGAACTATTATTTAGCCATCATCTTTCTGAAAGAGAATAGAGGAGATAGCAAGCTTTCTTGTACCCCCACTCTTACAGCAAGCAAGACATGATTTTGGTCACAGAAGGCATTCTATCTTATTCTCCATAAGTCTTTCACAGGTAGCTTCAGGTGACAGCCAAACATAAACATATTAGTGATGGTAAAAAATAACTGAAGAGAGGTAACACTATAAAGAATTCCATTGTAATACAGATAGTGTAATTACTATCAGAGAAAACAAAGTCAATAGAGTAAATGCAATAGGTTATATAATAAGCATACTATTATTCTGAGAAATTCACCTATAACAGTTGAGTATTATAAAAATAAAACTTTCTATTGACTAGAAAGATAAGAAAAAAAAACAAATAGCAGAAAATAATTTCTAAGTTGAAAATTATTGAACAAAAAGTTGGCACATTTGCACTCCAAAGGCATTAGCTCAACTATGTTCATAGCAACATTATTCATAATAGCAAGAACCGGAAAATAACCTAGATGCCCCTCAACTGAAGAATGGGTTAACAAACTGTGGTACATCCACACAATGGAATACTACTCAGGAGTAAGAAAAAATGATATCCTAAAATTTGTAGGCAAATGGATAGATTTGGAGAATATCCTCCTGAGCGAGGTATCACAAACCCAGAGAGATAAGCAGGGGATGTACTCACTCATTAGTGAACTTTTAACAAAAAAGCAAAAAGCAAAACATGTCCAAGCTGCAAACCACAACCATTGAAGAGCTTGGGATCTGAAAGACCTTGGACTGGCACCTTAGATCCCACTCCCTCCAGAGTAACACCTGACCCAGTCTTGATCTTGGAGTGAGGAAACTGGATCTGCCAGGAGGGGATGTTGAACTAAACCATATTGGGACCTTGGGACCTCCTGCCCTTGCTGGGGAGGAGATAAAGAGATGTGGAGAAAAGAGAGTGACTGGAAGAGGTAGGAGGGGGAAGGGAGCTTGAATAAGGATATACATGGATAAAAAATATGACTTTATTCATAAAAAATAAATTATTAATAAAAATAAGTTGGATAGAGATTTTTAGAGCAGTGAGTTTATGGGGAAACAATGTGAATGAATGAGAAAGACACAGAGAATGTAAAGTATTGACTCAGAAATTGAGCTCATACTAGATATGTAAAATGATTTTCCAAAATCAGTGGCATGTTACATGAATGTCTGATTTATTTTGCACTCACAGGTTGATGCCCCAAACCCACATGACCTTCCCCTATAATGTATCAAACTGAAGAACAGTCCTTATGCTGTAGCTATCTTGGAACATTAGTAAATTATCAGCTTATTGGTTAAGTTTTAACATTATAATCCCATGAAAACTGAATTAATTTATTTCCCACAAAAATGTTATGATTTGTATCACTAAAATAATATATTCCTTATTATTTTAGATAACTTGACATTTAATTAAAGTATTTAAAGATGTGAATATTTTCAAGTAAGCAAAAATATCTATACTTCTTGTAATCTTCCTTCTGTATTAATATACTTATGTTGATATTGTTCTGCTGATAAACTTTACTTAGGGCAGAATTGGCTCTACCTTATGATGATCTGACCCTCTTCTATTCTCTTCTGTATTTTGTTTCGCTAGCTGTGCTGTTACTGATACATCTGTACTTTCAGAAAAATTACTATAATGTAGTAATTTGAATGAAAAATGCTTCCCACAGGCTCACACATTTGAACACTGGTGTTTGGTGCGGGGGGGGGGGCGCTCTACTCTTGCCCCAATTCTAGTGCATGCTCCAGAGTTCTTGTATGACAGCACAGTTCCCTGTCTGATACCCATTGCCATTCATCTCCCTCACCAGATGCTCTCCCACTCCAACCCTAATCCACACAGACTTCTGTAAGTCACTTTGTGACATGCAACAAAAAGTAACTAATACCTTAAATTTCTACTTAAGGACTTGATTTCATTTTGCATATATTTAATTTGCCAAATAAAGACTATTTCACATTCATTTTGACTTAAAATCTAATTTAATTATTTAAGGTTTTGTTGTTTCAAATAAATAACTCTATTTTACATGTTGTAACATGCAGCATACATTTTGTTTCTTGCAATGTGGCTTTAATTTACTTTTTTGCCTAACAATTACATTAATAGGAATTTTTATTTTAACTTTTTTGAGAATAGATTTCGCTATCATATGAAAACTCACTTGCTATCTCAATTTCTTTTATTTTGGAAAGATAATATCAATTATGAAATATTTTGTATTTAAAATGAAGAGTTTTGTATACAATTTTGTAAATCATGGACAAGGTAAAATATCTAGGCCCTTTACCATATACAGTTTAATGTATTACTAACAATATTTTATTCTTAGTTTCTCTTTATTGCTTGTGTTGTTTATTATTACATAGTTTTTTTTTTTTTCATGGCAGACGATGACCTCAGTCCCCCACTGCCACAAATTATGCAGTCAACTTTCCTGCATTTGGGGAAATCGCAGGGGTTAGCATCAGGAGTCCAATGGTTAAGCCTGGGAAAACCACCTTCATAATCATGGTATCTCCCCTGACAGGTAAGTATTATTATTATATAGTTATATATAAAAAGTAGTTTATTTTTTTCAGTTTTTGCATTCTTTTTATTATATAATCTTCACATAGACCCAAATCATCAAATGATTATTATCTTAATATGACTTTACTTTATCAGTATCCATAGTCATTGCAGCAATGAAAATTTCTTTTGCACCAAAACACACTTTGCTTGTCCTTAAATAGGCGCATATCTCTATATTCAGTCCCTTGGCATTTGCTTTTCCAGTGTTATAAATATTTGTATAATGATATTAGTCTTTTGTAAAAACATCAATTTTACACAATAATTCTGCTATAATTATAAGAAGATATAAAATAACATCATTTATAATTGAATAGAGTGAGAAATATTGCAAGTTCCTTAAGATCCTGAGATGGTGTTGTTATTCATTCTCAAATAGCAGAAGTTATCTCTTGCCAAAGTTGGTCTTCATAACTGGCCTCAATTGATCATGGAGGGCAATTTTTTTTCCTTCTTCTTTATTTATTTTGTATTTATCAAGAAAAACAGTAAAATGAATTTAAAATGCTGATATGTTAATAATAACTATAAATAAGATAAAAATCATAAGCATGACTTATCAAGGGTGATAATGCAAATAAGATTGCTACACATATATTTACTATATGCTTAGCTTTCCCTCTGATTTTTTTTTCCATCCCTGTATATCCATATTCAAGGTCCCTTCCCCCTCCCACCACATCTTGTCATTTTTGTTCTCTGCAACTCCCCATCCCCTCCCTGGGCAGGGAGCAAACAGTTCTATGGTCCCACTGACCCAATAATGCTTGGATCAGTCTCCACTCCTGGCCAAATCCAGTTTTGTCCCCCCTCCCACAAGAGTGAGTCGGGTGTTCCTATAGTTGGAGTGGGATCCGAAGGGTCAGTTCAGGGTGTTTCTGATCCCAAGCTGTTCAGTGGTTGTGGTTTGCAGCTTGGGCATGCTTGGCTTTTTTTCTTGTTTGTTTGTTTAGAGACCACTAATGAGTGAGTTCATCCCCTGCTTATCTTTCTGAGATTGTGATACCTCGCTCAGGAGGATATTCTCCAAATCCATCCATTTGCCTGCAAATTTTAGGATATCATTTTTTCTTACTGCTGAATAGTATTCCATTGTGTAGATGTACCACAGTTTGTTAATCCATTCTTCAGTTGAGGAAAATCTAGGGTGTTTCCAGGTTCTTGGTATTACAAATAATGCTGCTATGAACATAGTTGAACTAATACTTTTGGAGTGTGAATGTGCCTCTTTAGGGTATACACCCAGAAGTGGTATTGCTGGGTCCTTGGGGAGATTGATTCTCAATTCTCTGAGAAACTGCCATATTGCATCCCAAAGTGGCTGAACAAGCTTACACTCCCACCAAAAATGGAGGAGTGTTCCCCTTGCTCCGCATCCTTTCCAACATAGGCTGTCATCTGTGCCTTTTATCTTAGCCAATCTAACAGGTGTTAGGTGGTATCTCAAAGTTGTATTGATTTGCATTTCTCTGATGTCTAAAGATGATGAACACTTTTTCAGGTGCCTTTCAGCCATTCGTAGTTCCTCTGCTGAGAATTCCCTTTTTAGATCTGGAGATCTGAACCCCATATTTTGATTGGGTTATTCAAGGTTTTGGGCTCTAGATTCTTGAGCTCTTTATATACCTTAGAGATCTGTCCTCTATCACTTGTAGGGTTGGTGAAAATCTTTTCCCATTCTGTAGGCTGTTGTTTTGTCCTATTGACAGTGTGCTTGGCTTTGCAGAAGCTTCCTAGCTTCAGGAGATCCCACTTATTGATTGTTGGTCTTAGTGTTTGTGCCACTGGTGTTATATTTAGGAAGTGGTCGCCTGTGCCAATTTGTTGAAGTGTATTTCCCACTTTCTTTTCTATCAAGTTCAAAGTCATTGGGTTTAAGTTGAGGTCTTTGATCCACTTGGATTTGAGTTTTGTGCATGGTGACAGGCTCGGATCTATTTGCATTTTTTCTACAAACTTCCATCCAGCTATTTCAACACCATTTGTTAAATATACTATCTTTTTTCCATTGAATGTTTTGGGCCTCTTTGTCAAAGATCAGGTGTTCATAGGTTTTTGGGTTAATGTCTGGATCCTCAATTCTATTCCATTGGTCCACAAGTCTGTTTTTATGCCAGTACCAGGCTCTTTTTATTACTGTAGCTCTATAGTATAACTTGAAGTCAGGGATGGTGATACCTCCTGAGGTTCTTTTGTTGAGTACAATTGTTTTGGCAATCCTGGCTTTCCTGTTATTCCAAATGAAATTGAGTATTGCTCTTTCAAGGTCCAAAAAATATTGTATTGGGATTTTGATGGGCAGTGCATTGAATCTGTAGATTGCCTTTGGTAGAATTGCCATTTTTACTATGTTGATCCTACCAATCCAGGAACATGGGAGAGCTTTCCATTTTCTGATATCCTCTTCTATTTCTTTCTTCAGTGTTTTAAAATTTTTGTCAAATAGGTCTGTTACTTCTTTGGTTATAGTTACTCCAAGGTATTTAATACTATTTGCAGCTATTATGAAGGGTAATATTTCCCTTATTTTTTTTTCAGCTCTTCTATCTTTATTTAAATCTGTTTTCTTAATTGGTGCCATATCTAAAACAGTTGTTATTGTTATAATCAGTACTATCATTTTTTATTTAGAAGCTTTACTCTAATTTTTTTCAATTCTACTTGCTCAAATAATGTCTTTTCAGGCCACACTCAGCACTTCTTCAGTTACAGCTGTTCTGTTTCTCAGGAAACAGAAAATCCTTGTCTTAGACAAAAGAAAGAGATGAACATGTACTGAATCCCAAGATAGAAACCCATTAGATTAACAATACTTGCAAATCTTTTGTGCTGAAACAAACAACACCTCCAAAAAAGAAAGTAAGTTTTTGCTGTTGATCAGGATTTGAAACTTTGCATCAAGGGTTAAAATGTAGAATTACATGTCTGTACTTGCATAAGGGAGGGCAAAAATCTCTCAGTTCAAGTTGTCAGTAGTGAAAGAATTCACTTGAATTCATTTTTTTTTTTTTAAATCAATTTGGTGAACAAGTCACAGAGTTTCCTAAGCATTTATTTTTCTTCACTCCTGAGTTTATCCTCCATCTAATCAGCCATATTGAAATGATTGTGGGTGTCAGCAGCCCAAATTAGAGCCATTTCCCAGCCTCAAAACAGGCTGTGTGATGGACATGGCTCCCTGTGGGGGAAGAGTACCACAAAGTAAGATTAGAATTTCAAGGCTCTATTTGCATTTTAAGGATTCTCAAGTAATTGCTGTTTGTTGTTGATTTATCTTTTAATATACTGTCATATTAGTTTATTTTTAGTTTTATCTGAATAACAGAATGCTACTTGATCAAAATGCAGAAAAACTGCCAATATTTTATGACCTTGTATATAGATATACATTGTTTGTAATTTTGGTATATCTACATTTATTTTTTACGCAAATTTATTACTTGACATTAAGCTAAAACCAACCTAATATGAGAATGTACCAA
Organism: Sigmodon hispidus; assembly: GCA_004025045.1. Classification (NCBI taxonomy): domain Eukaryota; kingdom Metazoa; phylum Chordata; class Mammalia; order Rodentia; family Cricetidae; genus Sigmodon; species Sigmodon hispidus. Next base: position 50,638 of record PVIH01007473.1, on the reverse strand, counting down.
AAAATGATTTTTTGACACTTAGAAGTAGAAGTTATAAGATGGTTCCTAGTCTCTTGGCAGTTAGTTCACAATATTTTAATATCATCACATTTTACTGGGCTATTCTGTTTTTCATGTTGACTAATTTTGGTTTCCATAATCTACATGTGACTGAGAATTGTAGATATGATTTTGAAATTTTTATATGCCCTTATAATTAGACATGTGACTATCATATTCATATATCAAATCTAATATTTTTCTTTTTAGATTTTTGATATAGAGTATATATCACTTTTAAATGTCAAATTACCTTTTTATTTTTTCTTTGATTTTCATCAAATCAATGTAATAAACAATATTTTCTTTTTTAACTATCTGAATGAATTATGCAATTTATTATTTAGTTTTCAAAATAGCTTAAGAATTCTGATGGCCAAAAGTAAAGCAGAAATAACAGCACAGTAGCAGATTTTTAACTGCTTGGATGCAGGATATCTCTCCAAACCAAACAAATACAAATAACTAAAAAAATGATTTGGATCATTTGATAGAAATGTCTAAGATGTATATATGTAATATTTCATTGTTCTTTACTTTGTTAAAAGAGCTCTTTACTAAAAAGAGCCATGACAGTTCTTTGGGGGAAATTATGTTAGCGTATCTGTGTTATAATTTAATGAAATGTGATCACCATGAACAACATCTTGACTTTGACACTAGAATGCAAGATACTTTATGCTGATTAAACCACTCATTACCTTGGCCTGGTGAGCCTATCACCAGAGTCTTTCCATTCCTGACAGCTATAGGATATGCACACTGCTAGTCAATGTTGGTTCAGTATTAGCATCCATGCAGATGCTGTGCTGGTCATTATGCTCTTGTTCCAGACCTTAAGATGAAATTGCTTCTTTACATTTTATTTTCTTAAGACACTTTAATTCTCCAAAATTCCTCTATCTCTAATAAATATATTTGTTCAAATTTTTCAGTTTTTGATTTATCATAGCTTTATGTGACAGAGAACAAAAAAATGAACCTAGGAACAGGCATTAGAGTCTGCCAGAGCAATGCAGCCAGATTTTAGAATGAACACTTCTGAATTACCTTGTATATGTTGCTTAGATGTCCCAGTAGCTCTGATCCTGTTCACTGGAAGCTATTCTGTGGTGGAATGTTCTCTGTATGATGTAAATAAATAACTGTTTGGACCCATGCAGGGCACCGTAGAAGTGGATGGAGAATCAGAGGCAGCCAGGTAGAAGGAGGGTGGAGTTAGCCATTCTGCATTGGACCCCCAAGAGGAGCAGACATGTAAAAGGTACTGGCCAGCCATGGGCTGAGCCACGTGGCAGGAAGATTAATGGAAATGGGTTAATCTAAGAAGAAAGAGCTAGCTAGTAATGTGCTTAAGATATGGGCCAAACAGTGTTAAAGTATATAAGCATGTGATTCATTTCTTTTGGGGGACAAAAGCCGCGGGCGCACAGACCAGGCTCCACACTGCCGGCACCACACACATGCCAGGTCACAAATCTCCGGACCCAAACAGGCGGGGAAAAACATACAACAACACTTTTCAAGAACCTGAAAAATGGTACAAGTGCACTTTTGGTACCTAGAATTTAGTGATTACACAAAAAGTCTTCTTAATGAATGAAGCCACAAATTTTTTTATACTAATTTCGATCAACATTTATGTCTTTGTTGCTATTTATATGTGTATGAGTTTATACTTATGTATGTCTGTATGGCTACTACATAGCTTTTGTTTCATTGTTTATGCAATATTCTTCTGGATTTTAAAAATCCATGTATGCTTTTCAGAATTTAAACATTGTTTTGTTAAAAGAAATAGGGCTAGACTCTATGAAACTATTTTATTTAAATATCTTAAAAATAATAAAAGTTTAAAATAAAATGTATATTAAAATTTACAAAAAAAATTTAATCAGGAATGATGAGTTTTAAGGAACTTAAAATTGTACTTTATCAATTCAATAAGATTTATTCATTAAAAATACTTAAACTTTGAGGGGATTTTAAAACCTCTTACACTCTACAGTAAATAATAGCTAGAATAAGATAAAATTCTGATTTTTTCAGAGAAGAATGTCAATAAATGTGTTTATACATTGTGAATTGAAACTAGTAGTACTTCTCTTTGTATGACTTAAGTATTGTTGCATAGTTATTTCGTTTTGGTTTAGGTGAAAAGTTTTAGTACTCTTTTCTTTGATATAATCTGGGAAAATTCCAGACATTTTTCTACCACTTAATTTTGGGCATATGCACCAATTCATAATAATATTTATAGTCTTTCTTAATCCACTGCTCCAATCAATGACCTGAGCCTAAACTCACTTTGCTCACATTATTGAAATGTAGAATTGGCAGTAAATGTTGATGCATAAAGCATAATTTTAAGCAAAGTAAAAGAAAGCAGAATCCTAAGAATAATAAATACAATATGAATATATCCACATGATAAATAATATAAGACACATTTAGTTTATGTGTATGGCTCACTAATTTATTTTTGAGAAAATGTAATGACTGTTCTCAGTCCTGTTTATACTATGATCTGTGTACTTGTAAATTTTTTTTGTCATCTTGCATTGATCTTTAATAGAAACTGGGTTTTTTTCTTTTGCATTTTGTTGTTGCTTTTGGTTTTTCAGAAGCAGAATTCAATCCAATCCTATACTCTTTTTCAATCCCTCTTTGCAAAAGATCAAATCTGCCATCATAACCTACTTCTTGGTAACAACGTCCCTATGAAACACACAGAGTTATCTCACAGAATTGATCCCATTGGCAGTATGCCCTGCCTCTAAAGGTTTTGTAAGAATAAGGAAATCTGGAGCATTGATTTTGTGATTCTCATTGAAGTCCTTTTTGAGATCAGAAATCCTAAAATACATATAAATACCCACTCCCCAAGTTGGTTTGATATATACATAAGTTAAGTGAACTCAGAAAATGGAAACTTATTGTTGTTAAAGTGTAATAAATCATATATATACATATATATAAACAATTTAAAAAGGTTTTCCCATATATATCTCTGATGGCTCTCCCTACCCTCCTCCCAATTCCTCCCAGTCCTCCTTCAGCCTTCCTCAATACCATTCCCCCATACATTCCCTAACAAGTACAAGGAGTCCCAAGGTGGATCAGTTTAGTTTGGTGTATCCATTTGAGGTATGTCCAATTCCCTCATTCCAGTATTAAGGCTGAGTTAGGTGTTCTTCTGTAGGGAATAGCCTCCAAGATGCCAGCTCATACACAGGAACATAGTCTGATTCTATTCCATGAGGCTCCATGTGCTATCCATGCCATTCGACAGTCATGTACCTTTAAAGAGTATTTAGTTCCTTTTCCTGAAGATTCTCCAGTGGCTGTTTCTGATTCAGTGAGCTCCCAATAGCTCCAGTCAGCCCTTTTATGGGTCTCCTACTCATAATACTGATCCTTGTGCTCATATTGATGTTTCCTTTTCTCTCTTTAGCTGGACCATGAGCTCATCCTGGTACTTAGCTAAGGATCTCTGCTTCTGCCTCTATTCATTGCTGGACAAAGCTTCTATAATGACTCTTAGGGGTTGTCATTCATTTGGTTGTAGGGGAAATCCAGTTTAGGCACCTCCTCCACTACTGACTGAAATCATTTTCATCAATGGCTAAGAATTTAATGATCCTAGTTTATGAGAATAGCCTAAAAGTCAAATATCATAGTAACAGTATAGAATTGAGTTAGATGTTCAAGCTTAGTGATTTTTTTAGCTAAGTAAGATAAATGTAAAGTTAAATGTAGTATTCATATGGATCTTCAATTAACAGCATTTTTCCAAACTATGACAAACAATTCTATGATCAAGGAAACAGTGAGAACATAAAAGTCAATTAAACCATGGCAACCAATCAATGACAGGATAAAAAGGCACCAGGCCCAGATTGTCTCGGTTGCCACCCCAGGGCCCTTTTACTAGATTGAGAAATTTACTTTTCTTTTACATTAATATTATTTTACATTTATATTATTGAACCTCCTTCAACCTTCCTCCATTTATAATTTTCCTATAATTTTCTTTAAGAAACTTTTCCCTGCCTCCCTCCCATATGCAAGAACCTGCATTTTACATATAAATTTACACATGAACATAAACTCAAGAAATACTGTCCAGGCTCAGGTTTTTAGTAATCACAAGCATGCTGTACCCTGGTTTTGGTTCAAAAATGAGTGGATCCTGAAAGGTCCTATCAGTGTGTAATATAGTAGTACCACCTGTAGACTCCCTCTGAAACGATGTCAACTCTACTAAAAAAAAAAAAAAAAAAACCCCTTTACTCTATCATGGAGCCTTCGGATTGCTTGAACTTTTCAAGTTTTCTGAGCCTTGTAAGTTTCAATAGCTTTCTGCATGTTAAGATCATGTAGGAAGGTTTTTAATTCATATAAATGACTACATCATGTTTGTCATGAACACTACTCATTTATACTGCTTCATGATTCTGTCTGATAAAGCACTCTCCTCCATTTACTGTTTTTCAGGGCATTGTTCTCCTAGGAGCTCACTGACAACTTAGGAGAGTCACAAACAGGAATGATTCCTCAGAAGTCTCTAAAATCATCTGGAATAGGCATTATGGATCTTCTCACTCACAGAAACAAAAGACCATCACTAACTGTTCTCTGGGCTCGCCTAACATGGTAACCATTCCTGGCAATAATACCCTATGACTATGAAACATCAAAATGGATGGGCTAATTATTAGTTGTATGATCCATGAGCATCATATTCAGTGTATTATTAAAAAATGTCAATGATTTAGTCTGTATAATAAAAAATGGATGCACCATTGATAACATTTGTCAGTTTTAAAACACTTTATGTATTCTGCAGACAATCTATATCAGCCCACCTAAAGACATGGCTAAAGTTGCACCTTGTATACTGTAACCTATAGTGGTTAAATGAGCATACACTTGAGAAATTAGCACTTAGTCCTTGCCACCTCACTATGGTCAGATCTGCTTATCCTATCATGACATGACTGGCATGTGCTACATATGAAAAATCCAGGGTACAGATTGATAAAACACAATCTCTTTCCTAGAAAATATTACTGTCCCCTTGGGATAAAAGACACCTAGACCCCATTGTACTTTTAAATAGCAAGTAATAAAATGCTTTCCCTGACATACCAATGTTTAAGAAATTTCCAAAAGACATATTTTAATCACTGGCAAGGGGCAAAGGCTCACAAAGGATGCCTCATTCAAATCTTAAAAGAATAATTAAGAGTTAATAGGTGAATCAGATGAAATTGACAGGCCATTTAGACGTTCGGCTTATCTTAAAAAAAAATCAAAATCACTTGCAGGTGTGCAGGGTAAAATGCACATTTTCCTACTGTGGGGCATAAGAAAATAAAGAACAGAATGCAGTTGGGAAGAAAGACAAAGGGAGAATCACAGAGGGTCTTGCAAGGCTTGCAGGCCTCAGTAAGAATGGATTGTTGTTTTGGATGACTTCATTATGCGTTATAGAATAGTAAGACAAGATTATGAATGTGCAGTCAAAATTATATTATAAGATGCTAAAGTAGATAGAAAAAGAAAACCCTCTGGTGTCAAGAAACTTGTATTTTACTCTAAATTGATTATAATTAATTAATATAAATAATTGCATGCATTTGCTTATATAAATATTCAACCTACTTACAAGAATGGAAGAAGCAGTATATTTGTCAATGCTTTCTATTACACAAGTTATGAAGAGATTTAAGTAGTTATTTAAGAGACCTTTGATATAAAGAGTACTAGGACCTTCACTAAAGAGACAAAACAAAAAATATTTCATGGGGAAGATTGGGCTAGAAAATGTGTAGATTGGAAAACTGGGAAGCAGACCATTGTATTTTATTCAGTAGAGAAGTCAGCACAATGGAAAGACAGATGGCAGACAGGCACCTACCTTTCTGGTTCTACCATAAATATTGTTACATGTTATCATCAAGAGAAACCCAAATGCTATCATGCCTGTCAGAGAGTCTTTGGCTTCTCAAGGAGTCATGCAAATAATTTTTGTGATGATATCAGTAGCAGTGATCTTTGTGGGAAAAAATGAATAACAAAATAAAAGAAAGTTCAAAAAATGAAACCAATTAAAAAATGGCCCAAAGGAACCACATGAAAATACTGATATTTGTGAACTCAATGACAACGTTTTACACACAAGTGATTATGGGAAATAGGCATAGATGAAAGTTCAATGACAAAATGTCTCTTTAAGTTCTTTTTGCTTCCAAACTGAGTTTCTTCACTCAAGCAGCACTGTTTACAGGCAAAGCCAGAGGTGACAACAAAGGTCAGTCTGTGCCATTATCTGAGATAACTCATTGGGAGTTATCTCTCACCTACTTATGGTGAAATTTTGTACCAGAACCAAAGAAAGAATGTGGGAAATGATAAAGAGCTGGGTTTTGTTCCAAAATTATTTTCCTATGTCTTTATTCACCTAGCATTTTATTACAGTAAAATGTAAATCTGAAAATTGATATCAGATTTACTTACTGATATGTGACTATAAAGTTCCAACAGTAAAGGATGCTGTTTTGCTGTTTATAACTTATAAAAGCAGTTTATTTGGAAAAGATTCAGAAATGAGAACTCAGTAATTCTCTTATTGACATAAGTAAAAACGGCTTCCTGCTCAGAACAATGCATTAAAAAGTCACTTTTAAGACATGATGTGCCTTAATATTGACAGTAGTATGCTTAGAAATAAGTTCTTTTAAACCTTCAAAATTTTATAAATGAAAAGAAAAAATGATTCAATTATAGTTATTGTGTACACTAAGATTATTATTGCTAAGACTAATAATCTGGAGACAAATGGATGTATATTTTTCCAATTTATACAATGATTGTCACATAAATAAATTAAAACATGCTATTCTCTTTAGGGCAGTACATTATTCACACTATACGTCCAAATAATAATAAAGAAATAAGTCAATATTCACAATTTATTAAGTATATTATCACACCTTATATTTACTAGTCAATGAAGCATTAAAATTCATCTTATAGAGAGAATATTTTAAATCATTGAGTTATAAATACCTTGTAAACTATTTCTTTAGATGAACTAAGTTCCTGATAAGAACAGTGCTGTGTGATCTGTGATCATAGTGCAATTTTCCATCTGCACCACTTTCAAGTCTAGATATCTAGACTTTGTTGCTTTGCCCCATAAAACTTCTCAAACTTTCTCTCCAAGCCTAAACTATACTTAACATTACATAACACCCAAGGGGAAATGTGTTTCCTGAAAGGATTCAGTTTAAAAGATGCCTTTTCCACATAAAGATCTTTAATAATTTTGAATATACATTCTTTTCTGAATGTTAGAAGCCTGCTTTTCATTACACTGTAGTAGTACATGCTTTTGCTTGTGTATCTGTGATCTCTCATCTACTTTGGAAGTCTCTGGGCTGGCTGCTGAAATAAACTAGAAGCACAGTGCTCTTGGCCTGAACAGAGCTTTCCTGTGCACGAGGGAACCTCCTTCATCAGCTCCTTCAAGAACCCTCACTGGGTTGTGCACTTCTTAGCTAATTATTTGCATTTAAGTCCACATTACACAGACCAAAAAACAAAAACAAAAATATCTTCCTTGTTAGAATTTAAGGTAAATGGGAAAAATGCAAATATTGACTAGTTCAAAACTCACACTCAACTTACTGGTACACTTTTATTTTATACATAATTTTAAAATTTTGTGTTTGTGTTTTTCTTAACTATCATTTCTTACTGAGATCCATGAGCTGTATCTCTGGCTTGGCATATTAACCACCGTGGTGGCAGTTAAGCTCTAAACACCTTAATTTCCTAGGGTAACAATTTCATGGTGAGGCAGCCCTTATTTTAGGACCTAGAGATTTTGGTTGGACTTTGAAACACTAAGTGGTGAATACTGCCACATGGCACAGTTAGGTAAATCTACTGTCTTTAGTAACCTCGACAGTTCCTAATATATACATGGCCACTGTAAAAGGTAGGTAGCATTTAACTCATTGGTATTCTGTAAATGTTTCTTAAAAGCAATTATAAGTGAAATGGCCAAATATGTGGCCTTGAGAAAACCATGTCTAATGATGCTTGCAAATGGGATTTTTTTCCCCTCTATGAATCATCAAATATCAAACCCAGACCTTCTTAAGGAGGTCAATCACCCTAGCTCAAATCAAATAAGCATTAATATTGTCACATATGTGAAAAGCTAAGCACATCCATGAAGCAGAAACGTGATCAGAGCTTGAAACTAGCAGGGATGGTTTACAATCCAACTGCAACCTTTTCTTTGAAAAAAGAATTACCCAAAGAATGTATTAACAAGTTTTAATTTCAGTACCTCTTCATAATTAGAAAGAAATGTGGTGACATATTTAGCTGTTACAGTTTCCTGCAGAGTAGTTATTGCCACCCCCATTATAAAATGAGTAGAAGATACTAAGAAGGATTAAATAAATTGCCTGAGGAAACATAGCTAGAGAATGACACAAAGCGAGATTAAAATGAAGACTGCAGTAAAGCATGCTTTTTTTCATTTTCCACACCAACAAAAATAGTAAGATTGGATTATATGAGGGATATTGAGAAGAGCCTTCCTGGGTTACAAGTAAACCTGAATATAAGACTCAACATTCCATGGCTTGTGATACTAAATGTATTAATAGTGATATGGTACGTTTATATAAATGGAACAGTGATGATTCAGGCTAGAACATTCTAGAGAGGTAAAGCAATGTAGCTTAGAAAGGTACAATAAAACCCACATAGAAAAAGAAAATGCTTGAAGTTGAGGTGCTGGGGAGAGCTGCTGACTTGAAATATTTGAGTTTCCATGGACACAAAAAACTTTGCAATGTGGATGATGAGAGATGTGGAATTTATGAGTAGAGAATAAATAATAAAACAATTTGGCTGAAGCAAATTCTTATATGGTAATATAAAGATGTGCATAAAGAGTGAAAGGCATCTAGTAGATAATATAATTATAAGGCTATAGATTTTGACCCTTAACATTTAGGAAAAAATGGTAAAGCTCCACAAGCTGAGGGGCTTAAGAGATGGGAAAACAGAGCAGAGACTGTTCACCCTGAGGTTATTGGGAACAATGAAAGAAAACTCTCAAGCACCAGGTCTCATTTCAACCCTCTATCAAGATCTCCATCCCTTTTTTCTGTCTCTTTGCTGCTCCTCTCACTCAGCCATCACCTTCTTTCATGATTTGTTTCCACCTCTCCTTTTCACTACCAGTTGTAATCCCAATTTACTCAGAAGATCTCCTTTTTTTCAAGAACCTACAGGATGTCCTTGGCTAGGACTCCAACCAAGAGTGGAGGGGTTGGCTAGACAGGCTAGACAGGACATTTTCTATAAACAAACGAATGACTACCATAAGTATCATTATAGAACTTCTTCCATCCAGCAATGTATAGAGGTAGATCCAGAGATTCATAGCTAAGCACCAGATTGAGCTCATGATCCAGCTGAAGAGAGAAAGAGAGAGGAGACAGGATATGAGCAAATGGATCACGATCATGAGGAGGAGCCCACAGAGATGGCTGGCTAGAGCTACTGGGAACTCACTGAATCAGAAAACAGCCACTGAGGAATCTTCAGGAATAGGAACTAAACCCTCCAAAGGTAGATAACTGTCTATTGGCATGGGTGGTATGTGGACCCTCTTGGAATAGGATCAGACTATGTTCCTATGCATGAACTGGCATCTTGGAGCCCATTTTCTATAGAGGAACCCTAACTCAGACCTAATATTGGGATGTGGGAATAAGACATACCTCAAATGGATATACTAGACTGAACTGACCCACATTGGGACTCCTTGTCCTTGATGGGGAATGGATGCGGGGATGGTATTGGGGGAAGCTGAGGGAGGACTGGGAGGGACTTGGAAGAGTGAAGAGAGCACAAGCAAGGGTATACATGGAAAACAATTTTTTTTAATAAAAAGGGTAGAAAACAAAAAAGGAAAGAAAATTCTCTTGATCTTAAAACAATGAGATAAAACTTCAAGAATAAATGCACTTTAACAATGTAAATATTCCTATTGACAAGGTGTTTTTTTTTTAACACCAACAAAATTGAGCCAAGTATTGTTAACAATAGTTTGTTTAATTGTAAAAAAATAAAACTTAAAGACCTTTTGACAATTAGATTAATATTAACAAGAGGTTGCAGCCTGCCTTCTTCAAAACCTATACTATACTTACAATGTGCCTTTCAGACACACCTCACAGTCTTCATGGAAAACAGGAACCAGCCCTGGCATCCAAAGCACTTGACTGCATCTTCCACAACATCCCTATTCTAATAATAAGACATGATGATAAAACCTTTGCCAAAAGTTAAGTCAATATAAAATTTAAAATAATAATAAAGCTATATAAGATGTGCTTAACCTTTTATTATTGTGATAAAGAAAAAATCTAAAATTATAATTCAGACTAGATAAAATGCAGAGTTTTAAGCATTTACTTTCATTGATGTTTCCTTGAAGTCAAGTCTAATACCATCATCCAAATGATGAGTTCTGTTCAAGCCTCTCAGACACACTGGGATCACTAACACCCCAAAGTCAAGCAGAGCTGCCCCTCCAAATCACTTTCAGCTATTTGTTATTTAATCTGCACGACAATGCATTTGTGACACAGATGAAAGTCCTTTGAAGTCAGCCAGGTGGTTGAGTCAAGGCACAGGAATGGTAGGTTTAGGGGTTCATTCAGCTACTCAATTTTCATTTCTCTGTTTATTAGCTAGAGGAAGTAATAAGACCTAACTGAACTATGCTTCAGAATGTGTGATAATAAAACATAGATGTCATGGTGCAATAAAATTTCTAAACCAAAATATAAATAAAAAGAAATTTCATACATCTGTGGAGTTGGAGTTTATAGAACAGTACTTTTTAATACAATAACAATCTTAGCATTAAGATCTTGTATTTCTTAAAAACCCTTCGGTGCTCAAAATATTCACTAATACACTGTACAGATGGTTTGTAAATTGGCCCTCACAAAAGCTTTGTTCAGCTTTTGTTTTAAATTTATTGATCCACAAAGGATGTCATAAGAAGTATTATTACAAAAGCACAACTTATGGAGTTAAAAAAAAAAAAAGACTAGTTGTTGAAGAGGCAGTCCTAAAACAATTTGAAATGCACTGCTGTCAAGGACCAAAGGAAAATTCTGGAGTTTTCCACTTTTGATGTACAATGGAAAATGCAACAACACTACCCATCTTAGTTTGATACATGCCAAGAGCAGAACTGTTATTTGAATATTGAACATCTGTTGATGCAGTCTGGGTAATGATAACTGTTTACCTGTGTATGCATTTACATTTATATTTAAGTTCATAATCAATTTTCATTTGATGTTTTCATTTATACATTTTCAGATTTGTGCTTTATTTGTATATTGAGAGTAAAAAGTTAAAGGAATAAAATTAGGGTCAGAAACAATGTGATGCAAGTATAAGTAGTCTTATATATACAGGAGAGGCTAGAAGCAGTTATTTATGATAATTACATATTTCCACCCTCTATGTGCTCATTCCTAAAGCTATATAGAATAGAAAGTGACATTGTAACCATCACCTTTTGCTTTGCTATCAAAATTACTAGTTACCTTTTCTTCCAGGTAGGTTTAAAGAGACCAGAAATAGAATTATCTGCACCTTTATTTGTAAAACAAGAGCTCACCACCTCACTTAGACTGACCAGCAAGAAAACCCTAGGATCTGCCTGTGTCTACTTCACCAGCACTGACTTTTCAGATGCATACTCCCAAACAGGACTTTTACATGAGTATCTGAGTTTGAAATGTGTGTCTGAATTCAGGTTCTCAGGCATTTGACAGTACTATCATGACTGACCCATCTTTCCAGCCCCCCAAAGTCGAATACTTTTGCACAGCAAGTGGACATACTTACTAGCCTAAACCTCCTTACACAGTAACATATACATGGATAGTAATGAGACTACAGCATAATGATATTTTCTATTTATCTCCATGAATATTCTGCATGATAGGCCTATGTGATATCCTATCCTATTAGGCTTAAATCCTAGATGTCATTCACATGGTCTTACTCTACAAACTATGGATTTAGCACAGAAATTTATGATATGTGATAACCTTATAGTAGTGTTTACTAAGAATAATATATATGAGTAAAGTGAATATTCACAAACTGGTTATGTGTTATGTTTACATATGGATGCATAAACTACTTTATATTCATTTATTAGCTGTACAGGGTTACAGTACAAAATATTGAAATAATGCCAGAACTAAGTACTCAAGTTGGAAAAGACAGTTCAGCAGTTCTACCTTAGTCAGAGACAAGACAGATATAGGTCCTGTAACCTGAACAAAGAGATAATACCTTACAGCATTCCAAAGAAGCATTGAGAAACACATTGCTTTGGTTTGAACTCCATGAATGATATGTCCTAATGTCCTAACAGAAGAACTAACACAAGTATTTTATCTCTCTGCAGTGATACTTTCAGTTTTGAAAAGAATGCAATGGCAGTCTTTATCTCATGGGGTAGAATCGATCATGAACTTAAACGTGTCCTCATTGAGTAGGCATGTGATAAATACCTGCCCCTTAGGCTTACATATGGTGCCTCTCAACAGACTTGCACAGTCTGGAAGTTGCTGATTTTTCTACATTCGTTATTCTTTACCACTTCCCTTAGCCTATCACTTTATCTTATGCCTCAAATTTTAATTAGATTTGCAAAGTTATTTTAAACTTATAATGAAAGAATTAATTAACTTAGTAAATGTCTGTTGAATGCTTTTTGTGCTTTGTACTGTTCTAGACCTGTAGGACACGTGGATACCATATTGCGGATTTATGCAATGGAGAAAAATAATATATAGCTAAGAAATGTCAGTTAGTCAATAAAATGACATCTGAGTTCAGTCCTAGAGGAAGAGAGCCAGTAATCCAGGATGATCTTAAGGCATGACTTTTTAAGGGTCAAAATGACAGAAAGTGTTAATGCCTTTTTGGCAGGATCATGTCTAGTGTTTAGAGCATCACAGAAACTAGAAAGTCTGAAGCAAATTGAGGTTAAAAAAAGTGATTATGAGGGTCCAGGAAATGAGATCAGGTACAACTTTAAAAGAAATGTGTCTTTTACACTCTCTGAAATGTGAAGCCCTGGAATAATCTGAAAGGAGAAATAGTATAATCAAATAAGATTTTTAAAAAGCAGAATAAAAAATGTTTTCTGGCTATATTATGAGGTAAGTGCTATTGCAATATGAAAGTGAATAAAATTATAGAGAACTAAGTGAGAAATTATCACAAACATGGAGAGGAATGTCAAAAGGAAAATAGAGGAAGACTTGGGAGTTTATCTGTGCACAACTGAGGAAAAAAAAACAGCAGAGTAAGTTCACAGATTAGATGTGAATGTGAGAAAGACATGAAGATTAAATCAATAGTGTAATATGATTATCTGAAAAGACAAAAGTGAGTTTTAAGACAGTGCACAAACAGAGGTGAATAAAATATGTGTAGATTTGAGACATTCTGGCATCTCATGAGAATTTTAGATTTTGGAAGACTATTTAAAATAGCTAACTTTATTTGTTATTAATCTAGTCAAGCAAACAAACTTTGAAAACATGATAAAAACGTTTTGTAAAAGAATTAATCAGACCTAAAGTCTTGTTCTACACAGTTAGAACAGATATACTTAAGCTTTGGAGTTTCACATTGCATTTTACACTTTCACTATCAAATATATTTTTACATTTATATACCACAAAACATACCAAAAATTCATGATAGATTAAAATATAAAAACAATTAGGTCTACATCCTTTTTATGAATTATATCATCACCTACACTGAGTCTTTCTTCATCTCCTAATATTAGCCTTTTCTATTTTTCAGATGTTATACAGTACTATATGTATATGCTTTCATGTAATCATGTATCATTCACTAGGTTATGTGAATAGAGTACATTTTTAAGTATATTTTTATTTTCTGTTTGTTCATTTTTCTTTTTATGATTGCATAACTTTTTAAAATTATACATTCTATATCATATAGTTTGCTTTAAATTTTGTTATTGCATTTTTCTATACAGATATTTAATTATATAATGTATATGCATAATGCAAGCATATATATATACACATATATATATAATTTTCAGTGTCTATTCATCTGCTGATGAATATCTAGGTTGATCATAATTTTTGCTATGGTGAATGAATCATCAATAACTGTGGGAGTAATGAATGGCTATGATCTATTGTAACACCAAAGTGGGGCAGTAGACTGTGAAGCTAAGGTTAATCTTGAAAGGCTTAATATCTTCACAATATTTGTATTTGGCCTTCATTGTCATACTTTGACTTTGTATTCTTTATTTCTCTCATGATACCCATGAAATTCAGTATAGACAGTCTAAAACTAAAGTCTTCTTTCTAAGTTGCTTAAAACAGTGTTGTCAGAACTGCAAGGGGTATTACCCTAAAGAAAGTAAGCCATGGTGTGAGTCAAAGAAACCTATCAATTCTTGCTTCCAACTTCTTGCCATTACTTTTATTTGGCCATTGTCAGCATCACATGATATTTCTGCATCCACATTATGCTAAACTTTAAGCCAACATTCAACAAGATGTATAGGGTGATATGGACACTGAGCAGGATAAAAAACTGAAACAAGATAATTGACTAGTTTTGAGTGTTCAATTTAGTCAGACTAGTGATCTCTGCAAAAGCCAGCAAGCATTCTAAATCATGTCCATTCCAATAGTCCACGTCTTTCTCTCTTATTATGAGTTTTCACATTTTTCCCCTCTGGCCTATCCTTTCTTTAATGTTTACTCCTCTGTTCGAAGTACACTGAACAACACTGAAACGGAATTGTGTGTACTCCAGCAAATTCTGAGGATTAGTTAACCAGAGAAGTTTGTAGGCTACATTAATGTACTTGTTATTACAGGTTATGAATAAAAGATGCTGTCTTTCTGTTTACAAGTTTATTTCTATATATACCTAAAGCAACATGCACAGATTATTAAGGATAAAATTTGCATTTCTCATATTTTGTTTACAGTGTCTATTATTTGTCTCACTATTTCCTCTGTCATTTCTCTTTAATTAAATAAAACCTTTTCTTATTAAAGGTCCTAGTTTTATTCTATCATGTTGCCTTTAAATTCTTTAAATATTGAAAATCCACTAGATATTTAGCAACACAGTGAGATCCACCCTTTGGAATGTCTCTCAAACAATGCATGTTCTATGCACCAAATCAAAATATGCATACCGTTATGCCTGTACTTCCAAAGCTGTTTTTGATTACTGATTGAAAATTCCCCTGTTCTTCATTAGAGGCTGAGATTCGTTTAAAATGCTTATTTACGGCTGCATGGTCCTCAGGGGCAGACTGGATTTAATCGCCTACAGCACCAAATCTCTTTTAACATTTGGCCAACTGAGCATTAGGTAACTTGTTGGCTAAGGGGCGCCACATTCCTCCTTTGGGTATGGATAAGGTGGCTACAATCTGATACACTTCATTTACTTCCAAGTATTATTAACATTAATGAGCATTATATCCATGAATCAAGAAAAGATAGAGGATGGAGTCATGGCTCCTCAGACTTTATTAAATGCTGGATCCTTTTATTCATGAGGCAAGACTAGTTTTAAAATGTTTTTCAAAGACAGAACAAATCAAATGCTCTGTAATTAATAGACATTTCTCTGCTTAATAGGTAATATATATATGTATATAAATATATGGATTTGAAAAGGTCCTTGTTGAAGGTGAAAAACAATTAGCATGCTTACTTCAACAAAAAATAATTCATTAAATTAGAGTTTCACTTTATCCTGATCTAAATAAAACAGGCAGCTATTCATGTTAATTTTTCTTTGCATTTCTATTTGGACATAAGATAAATGTGTCTCCTTTAAATTTAGTTTTTATGTAATTAACATTTTCTTATTCAGAGTGTATATTCATATGCTCTTAGATCTGTAACTACAATAGAAAACTAACAGAAACTTTACCTCCTTGAATGGCATCCTATTTATTTATTTTTTTTGATTTAACTCCAGAAGAAGTTTTCAAGGTCTTTTCTAAAATGATAACCTTTATGAGTCACAGAAGCTTAAGGACATCTTTGGATTAGTCTGTCTTCGGTGAGGTTAAATGGAGAAACAGTATGTCCACAAAGAAACGATAAGCAGTTATAATAGGTATCACTCAACACACACCAAATATAAATCAAAACTAACAAACACCCTCCTTCACAAAGCCCTCTCAAGTTCAGTTCCTTGAATTTAATTATTACAGCAAATGGTAATATAACAAGGGTGTCTACTGTCAGGGAGAAATGTTGAAAGCAGATGTGAACCATAGAAAGCATATGTAAAGCACATGTGATCTGCAGCAAGGTCACAGGACCCAGGGAAAGAGCACATGTGGAGTTCATGAGCCACATGTGGACACATGTTGCAAAAATCACGTGTTTCTGTTCATTGCCAATACTCAGATCATATTCTAAAGAAATCAGGGGCTCTTAAATAAACTTTGTACTTCTTAAGGTAAGCCGATACCTTTTTGTTTAAAATCCCTCCGTGTAAGCGGACAAGGGCCCCAAATCCAGGTCTGTGCTTGGAAATACTCAAGTCCTTGTTTCACTCCTGTTGGCCTATCCCAGAGGAATTCACTTGATTATTCCAGGGCAGTCAAGATTTCTTCCTTGCCCACAGCTAATTCTTTGAGAATGCCATAGCTTATAAGGAAACCTAAGGGAACTGTGCTTAAGTGTGAGAATCAGGCACAAGAGGAGCTTGAATTTTGCCTTTCTTTCTTAAATGGCTAATTCTGATGGCTTAGTGTATGCATTGGAATAAAACTAAACTTTCATATTCCTAATGAATCAGAAAAACATAAAAATCAAAGGACAATGTTTACTTTATAATTTTGGCATTGACATTATAAAATTTTAAATGGATATTAAGAAGGCAGAGATATACATGAACTTAGGTCATACCTGTTACATGAATAACACCAGACTTTTCTGAAAAAAACACAATATCAACAGCACTTTAGGGATTCACAGTCTTTTTTATGTCTAATCTGAATATATTACTTTGTTAGAGTCTTGCATCAACATTGTCATAAACATAACCACCTGGTAATGTAGAAAAACTAGAGTATCATTGAATAAAGAAGAGCGTAACTAAACAAATATGACCAATATTGGCACTCTTGACCCAACACTTATGAATGAGATTGATAGACGATAGATTTTTCTAAATATAACCTATATAAAAAAATAACCTACAGATTGCTAAGGAATGCTCAGAGTGGGAGATGCGGACTTGTTTGGAAAATAGCACACCAGTTGGTTATCCAATACCAATTGGTCAGTCCTGAAAACATACAGACAAGACAAACAACATAAATTATCAGAGTGGACAAGCTATATTTAAATGTATTAACTCTTTTCATTTGCAATATTCATCTGAGAAATACTGCGAATCAGATCATTAATCCCACTGTCACATAAACAACAACTGGTTAGGCTGAGAACAGAAAACAAGTACTTTTTTCTAGAAGTTCCTTTGTCTGCTTTGAATCCATGAAGCTAAGCATAGTTATCAACAAAGGTTGATTTTCACCCTTCTTCACTAGACATTACTGATATCACAGTCATTAAGATAATAATATCACATTTTAAAGACATTGAAAATATTTCAATTGTTGTTATAGGTGAGCAAGAAATATTGTTACCTTTCTACAGAATACTAAAGTATGGTTCTAAATACTCAATTAATAAGCCTCTGAAGTCCACACAGTGATTAAAAGACAAAAGCAAAAATCCTTCAGTACCTATTTTCCACTAGGTTAAAATGTCAAAATAGAAGACTGACAAATTTACATTATTTATTTAATGCATATATAAAAGTCTCCTTTTTGATGCAGAAGTTCTTGATAATGAAGTCACCAGGCAGCAGAGAGAAAATGAGTTAGAACTCAGTGGAGAGGAAAGCCTGCCTTTCTATGTTTCTGGCAAGATGAAGTAGGACAGGGGTCCTGCACTTCCTGAAGACAGGCACATCAACTTGTTAATTGTTCTTCAAACAAGTAGGTAGCACCATAATTTTTGAGACTTTTATTCCACTGACTGTCAGTTTTCAAAATCCATTTTTCTTATCAATACATTTGTGAGCTGTGGAGTCTTTGAATGATATTTTCCTTCAATGCTCCCAATAGGCAAAAAAAAAATTCTGCCACCACTCTGTGAATCCTCATGACATATTCTAGAACATTGTTTTATCTTTTCATGGCTTTTATACTTTGAGAACCATTTATCTAAGTGCATGTTTCTACTTTCATCTCTTTTTGTCTGAAAATTTATTATGGACATTCAATTAGAGTAATTTTGTACACACTGTTAAATAAAGTTATTTGAGATGGTAAAGTATGCTACAATATGCAATGAATGGATGAGTATCATGTTGTATTTCCTTTCTGACTCAGAACTTGGTGTCCTCAGCTCAGATGTACAGCATTTGGCACAAAGACATGTTCCTAGAAAAAAAAAAAGCATATATCCTAGAGGAAAGTAATTGCAACAATGAGGCCACTGGATTTGGATTATTTTTAAAGGTCTTTTATTTATAAAATATACTTTAGAGTTTGTGGCTGGGGAATGTTTTCTCATTTATGTGATATATGGTTTGAGAGACTCTTCTATAGTCCCATGAACCTGGGAAGGTGTATATCTCTTTAACACATAGAATTGAAGACACAATTACTAAAATTATTTGTCTAAATTTTGACACTAGATTATATATGCCCTTTTACTGACTCCTGTACCTGAATTGATAGTGCATAAAAAAGCAATATTTTCCATTGACATTCATGACAGCCCATTGCCATTTTGGTGCTATAGATGGTCAGAGTCAGACAAAGCTGACATTTGCCTATATGCTTTTACCATGCATGCTTAGCAGTGGCAGATCCACCATCAACCAGCACTGTAAAAACCTGGCTCATTCTGACTGTTCCTTATCAGAGCAGTGGGTACATGACAATCTGCTGCTTCATTTATTGTAAGATTGCATCATTTGTATTAAACCAGTAATAAAGTGTCTAAATATATCAGTACTTACTGGGCCATCACTTTTTCTTACATCTAAATTTTTCTTCCTAATAATATTTGTACTTCCATTAAAGAAAAGTATGATAATTGACTGAAGAAATAACTCAGCAATTCAGAGAACATACTATTCTTTCAAACAGCCCAAATTTATGGGTTTTTTATTTTATTTATTTTTTATTCTATTTATACCAGGCTGCTCACAAACTTTTATAATTTCAGCTTCAAGGGACCTTACACCCTCTTCTGGACTCCATTGGCACCTACACATGCACATAAATCCAAACATAGACACATAGATATGTAGACAATGAAGATAATATAAACTCTTTAAAGGTTATGATCAGTTTGCATTTAAAATATTTTTGCTGTATGGAATGTCCAAATGTTTTTGTATACAGATTAGACATCTAATATATTCCCTCATGCTTATCTTTACTGGAGTTTTTTCTGTCTTTCTTTACTTTACCTATATTCCAATTAGGTCAGCATTTTCTTTAAAGTATAATTTCCACTTGGTGTCCTGGATTTGCCTACTATTATTTTGGCATATTCCTTGATAATCAAGTCAATTATTGACTTTGCAAATTGCCTCCTTAAAAGTTTTCAGTGAATTTTGTACCACTTCAAGGAAAAAATCATCACATCACATGGTTATTATAATATTTAAATACATATTCTTCTTTATTCTGGACTAGAGAATTTATTAAATAAGGAATTATATTTGTTTTGGTTACCTATAACATTCATATACCCAGTATTTTAACTGTAACATGTCTTTCATTTCAGAGCAAGTTCTATTAATTTATGAGATTTATTTCATAAGATTTTGAGACTGTAATATACTTACCTCATTTTCTTTTCTTTTCTTCTTTTTGAACTTTCCAACTTACCCTCCCACCTTGTTTTTCAAATCTACATTCAAATATTCTATTTCTTTATTGTTACACACACACAAATTACTAAATGCATAATACAACTTTTTCAGTCTGTAGTTACATGTATGCAATACAGTTTTCTAGAAATTTTCATATTTAAATAAATTGGTGAACAGGAATGCCTGTAATGTGAATGTATTGGGGTAAACAAAAATTACTAAATTATCCAATACTGTCCCCTAGTCTCTAATAAATTAATATCCTGAAAGGGTTTGTAGCTAGCTATTTTGCTATAATTTCAAATAAGAGTGAACTTCTGGTCTGAGAAGTTTGTAATGTTATGAATGCTCTTCGAAAGAAGCAGGATCATGTGCCATCTCCATCCTAACTCAAAGGACTCAACATCTTTGTTTAATACCAGCATATATAAACATATGCATGGACACCCACAGAGACACACAAATTGACATATATGAATATACACAGAGAGACAGACAAATACATGCATTACATGCATGTATATACACATAGACACATACATGGACACACACTGAGAGGGAGAGAGAGAGAGAGAGGGAGGGAGGGAGAGAGAGAAAGAGAGAGAGAAATACATTATGTGTACATACACAGAGACACACAAATGGATGACATAACAGACATTTAGATACATGTACATACCCACACACATTTATACAGATAGCTTCCTTATATCTGAGATTCACAGTGAGGTTTTGGTTTAAATGAAACTTTTTTAATCTCTAAGTTTGATGGAGAAATGACCTTTAGGTCCTGGAAGTCTAGATGATTTATGTTCCAGAGGATGAGCACAGTAGTGGTTCTGGAGTGCAAGGCAGGAATAGCAGAGACAGGTGTGCTGCAGTCTATAGCAAACCACTGCACTGTGCCACGAGTTTGTCAGAAGCAAAAAGTTTACTCATTGTCTCAGGAATTATCCACTGTAGATCTTTAAATGGAAAGCAAATGCATGACAATATTTATCTTTGGCAACATATCTTTTTCTTACTGCAATATAGTCTCCATTTGAAGTCAAGAAAGATTTGTTTATGTGAGGAAAATTGTGTTTTTCAAGGTGATATGTAGGTGAATCTAACATGAATCATCATACTGCAAAGAGCAAAGACCATAGATTAAGAGTGATCTATTGCTGAGTTGATATGGATGATATGGTTGATTTTCATTTTGGTTTATTGGGTTTTCAGAAGGAGATACATTACATTGTTAATAATCTAAAAATATATGTTAAGTGCTTTTATTTACTCTTATCCTACATCTTACAGCTGTGTTTTTATTCACTTGTTAATAGTTTTTTAAAGGTAAGTGATTTGAGGATGTGTGTTTTTAAATCAGTTAGTGACTGAAAGCTTTGTGTCTATACTGTTATACGCAATTTCTCCATTTTGTCTCAGTCACTCAATAAGAAATAGAGTCTGGAAGGAATTGAGAACTGTATTCAGAAATTATATAGTGATGAAGGATTTCTTCTAATTTTCTTTGTAAATGACCTATAAATATCATCATACATTTTAATTTCATTTGGGCTCAGTTTTAAAATGTAGCAGAGATAGCTCTTAGCACATCATAACACCTTTTAAGTTTACTTGCATGAACATATGTACATTGTACATTTGAACACTTAACACACTACACAATACACACTTGCATACTTGTACATCATCAGCACACGTGCTTGCATATCACATGCACGAATGACTCACATATAAACATTTTGATTTAGAAATTTAGTCTGTTAAAAAGAAAGCAAAGTGTGGTGAATTGTAGCCCAAGAGCTGCATGTGCACTTAATTGTGCTTGAAATGTGATCCTTGCTTTCCCCCAAAAGCTGAAGCATTATACTATAAAGTATATAAACAGAACATTTAAACCACCAAGCCGCCTTGGCTTTATATCTATTTCATTTCAACACACATTCGTAATAGCAGGAAGCTCCCTGTGTGAAAGCACACTTTGTCCTCCTGTTCAATGTTCAGTGTCCTCTGCCACTTTGAAAAACATTTTCTTTGTGTCAAAAACTAAGATATGCTCTCTTGAAGTACACCAAGGCACTCCTGAAACCATCGTGCCTCTTTAACTTTTGTAACATTAGAAGAATGTGCACCTCAACAGCAGGAAGCAGTTGATCTAGACCTCATTCGATGCTGCCACGACTTGTTTGAGAGCATTTTCATAAGAGAAATGTGTAACAACTATTTCCAGGGTGGCGCATGGGAATTAGGCACAGAATTCTGACTGTAATAGCAGGAGTGGTGTGTTTAATTCTGTTACACATTCTTATTAACTGAAAGCTTTATTTCCAAGCTGCAAGATGTCAAATTCCTAGTTCCAGCAGCAATACTCTCCTCCACTATCCCATAAAGCTTTATTTCCCTTAAGGTTTATACAAAATGACACATTTGGATGATATGCAGTTCCAATCTTCCCCTGTGTATAATCATTTTGTGTGTTTTTATTGTTCTCTTAATTATCTGCACATAGATATTAATTCCAGAATGTACAAATGGGCTCCGTTGTGATTTCTCCAACAGTCTTTATATGATAACATCACTTATGAATGCTAGTTACACGTTTCCAGGCAGACATGTGGTTGATCTAAATTTGTGGGACACTAGCATCCAGATATCTGCTTTCAATTTATGTGCATGTTTTCCCTTGTTATTTTCCCTCTTTTTATGGCTGTATTAATTGTTACCAGAAGTCTCATGTATGAAATGACTGAGCAACCCAAGAGTGGAATGCAGACGATTAGAAACTATTGTGTTGTTCTATCCAAGAAGCATATTAATCCAGAGTAATGTTGATGTCTCAGGGACAAGCTCTCAGCATGTGGCCACTTGCTGACCAATGACCACCTGGACATGAATTCTCCTGCTGCTGACAATGTCCACCTCTTTACCAGGGTGATGTTTCAGGAATAATGAAGTGAAGCAGAACATGTGGGAAACGCTATTTGGCTGGTCACTAGGTCTTAGAGAACTAAGTTTAAGAACTAAAATACAAAGTTTATAGCTGTCATCTTAGCTATGTTCAAGCACCATGCCTCAGTGAGCAAGCCAATACAAGAGCTTACAGCCTGATGCTTCCACATCCAACTACTTTTTACCCAAATATAATTCTTCATGTGCTTGTAAATATAGCACAGTATTTGTGTCATTTGAGAATAGCAAAAATAAAATTATTACCCACCTGACATCAATGTATGGAAATGATTGAATAAAAGCACAGTTTTCAACATGTGTTTGCACGATGGATAGAGACTAGAACAGTGCAGCAAGGATTTAATAGTATGAAGAATGATGTTCTGTGGCTATCATTTGAAAAAAAATGGCTTGATGTGTAGGATGAAATGAAAATGTGATTTTATTTAGTCAATGGAGAAACAATGTAAGGGACAGAAAGACTGATCAAGAAGTAAAGGCACAAACTAGCAGTCAAGAGGCAAAGGTTCAAACCCTGGCACTCAAATTGTGGAAGACTCCAAAGCTCCTTTAACCTGTCCTCTTAGTTCCATGATACATAACTGCTTTTCTCTCTCTCTCTCTCTCTCTCTCTCTCTCTCTCTCTCTCTCTCTCTCTCTCTCTCTCTATCTCTCTCTATCTATCTCTATCTCTCTCTCACACACACACATGCACACCATTTCACATAACAAAATAAAAACATAATAAAAATAAATGTGAGGGGGTGACTCAAATTCTAACAGTATATAACCTAATAAAATAGTTACTGCTTTCACCTCAGCAAACATTTCAAGTGAACACACAATTTTCTATTACCCTATGGAGGGAGGACAACAATCATCTCCTTCTGCCTCTCACACTTGTGTTTTACTTTTGCCAGTTGGTTTTAATCCTGGCTGCCTAACCACTGAGAAATATCCAAGAACCTTTCACGAATATTAATGCCCTGACTGATAATGCCAGTTAAATTGAGGTGGGATCTCCTGGGTTTGAGGCCAAGCAGAACATTTTAAAAATCTTCCAAGTGGTGACAATAAACTTCCAACATTTTGGAGCACCTGATCACCCACTTTCTCAGCATAAATGGCAGTGTGCAGTGTGTTTTATATGTGCCTGTGAATAATTCCCAGAGGGAAGCATGCGCTTTTAAATCACTGGTTCTCAACCTTCCTAATGTCATGACCCTCCAATAAGGTTCTTCATGTTCTGGTGACCCCTGGCCATAAAATTACTTTTGTTGCTACTTTATAACTGTTATTTTGCTAGTGTTATGAATTATACTGTAAGATAGAGGCATGCCAAAGGTATTGCAAACTACATGATTAGGACAACGTCTCTTAAAAATACATTCCATAATAATCGTTAACACTCAACGCAAAAACTCAACGCCAATTTTTCTTCTCTGGATTTTTGCCTATTTTTCTTTTCCTTCCTTCATCTTGTCCTAGGTAGAATGTTTCTACCCATTCCCTAGGATCCCAGTGAGAATGATAATGCTCTACATATGTTAAGTCTTCAGACAAGAAAGGCAGCTTGAACTGTTTCTCCATTATTCTTTTTGTATCTGCCCTGTTACTCTTTTGTTTCCCTTAACAATGTGCAACACTGAAAACAAACTACAGTTTCAAAGTTAATTTTACTCTTAGGATTCAGAGTTTAGATCTGGGAAGATTATTCAAAAAGTAAAGTTATCTACAACCAAGCCTGGCACCTGAGGTTTATCTGCAGGATCCACATAGTGGAATCATTGAACCCACTATTACAAGTTGCCTTGTACCCTACACATTCAAAGCATGGCATAATGGCATAAACATACACACAAACAAAATGACACAGGCTCATTCACACACATGCGAAACTGAATATATAAAATGCATTATATTTTCTAATATTCTAATCCTTCCATCCTGGTGGCCATGAATGCAAGGGTTTTATTCTTTTATGTGTCCAAATATATCACACAAGGCTGAAGTCATGTTATAGATATTGTGAATCTTGCATCCATAAGGAGAATAAAAACATGTCTATAATGTTCTTTTTTTCTTTTAGATTTAAAATACAGTAAATTTCATTAGATGGAATCATTCTAAATTTAGTTTTAGTTTCTACATTTTGTTTTATAATAGCTATTCTGGATTTCTACTTCGGTTGTTTTCAGAGGACATGCTGAAGACCAAGGCAATCCCCATGCTTCCTGCTTCAGGCTCTGTGAGTTCATAGGAGCTATGCTCAGTAGGTTTAGAGGCCTTTGAGTATATGCCTAAGAATAGTGCAGTTAGATCTGCATGCAGATTGCTTCCCAATTTTTTGAGGTACCAGTAGTTATTTTTTAACTTCATATGAATCCTTATAAGCATGAATGTGCTTACCAAATGTCTACTAAGTAAACAAAATAAGACAATGATGAACTGTCATGGCCAGCTGTCTGTAGTAGAGTTTATAGAGAAACAAATGAAAAGAAAAATTAGTTTCCATGTGAACTGTTACAAGAACCATAAGAAGACAAAATGGACTAGACACATAGGGTTGATAAGGCATAAAGGAGAAGGTGAGAAAGAAGAGAGAAATGCACTTTGCAGTGTAAATGTCTTGAGGAAAGGTAAGAAACAAATATCTTCATTTAATACAGTAGGATATAAGCAAACATTTCTAGAGCAATCCTCTGTTTTCAATTTCTCAAGCAGTCATGCTTATCAAATATCCTCTACAGTGTTTTGTACTATACTGTGATCAGAAAGCTTTGATTGTGAGAAACTTGATTATATTGATGGAGTATAGTGTTGTTATAAATTTCTGGGTCCCACGTAGCCCCAAGGTCTACACCCACAATCTTAAAGCTGCTCAAAAATAATTAACTCAGAGGCTTAATATTATATATAGTAAATGCTTGGCCAGTAGTTCATACTAGCTTGTACTATTAAATCATCTCATAAATCTATTTGTTTAGCCAAGTGGCTTGGCATCTTTTCTCAGTGTAGCATTCTTACCTTGCTTATTCTGTGTCTCCCTGGCATCTGCTGTTCTGCATTTTTTCTTCTCAGAATTCTTCTAGTATGGTTGCCCTGCCTCTATTTCCGGTCTAGCTCCTGAACAACTAGTGTTTATTAAATCAATACGAGCAACAAATTTTTACAGTGTATAGGAGAAATATCCCAAAGCAGCAAACTATTCAATCTTTATTTTATAAGGTCTTAATAATGTTATTCAAATATTATTCCTAAATTTCTTAGTACTTGCTAAGTGCCCTGCTCTCAGACCTGGGTTGTTGAAGGGGTCAGCCCACTATTAGAGTGCAACCAAGGGGTACCAGCTTATACTTTTGAGTGTCATTCCAGTAAAACTATATGTGAGCTCCTCTTTGCACACTCTTTAAGAGCACTTCCATTATTACAGACTGATTGTTTCTGCTCTGATGCTGATTCATCAGATACTTTGTCATCATCCAAATGTGGTGGCACTTTTGGGGGTACAGAGACATAAAATGAATGCACTCTAAAATGATGCATCCTGAAGGCAAACAACCTCTTCTTTCAATATTGACCCCCAAGGTAGTAGTTTATGCATACTCTTAAAAAGCTAGCTGGGTGTAGATGTACAAAGTAGCTATTCTTCGTTTGGCAGGTGAATGCAAGAGAATCTGGAAATAAAAATAATTTTTGGCCACACAGAAAACCTTAGAACTTATGTCAACATGAAAGACAAGAGAAGATAAGAGAGGGAGGGAAAGAGGAAGAATGGATGGCGGGAAGAGAGGGGAGAACACTATATTCAATTATTTCACAAAATTAGATATTTCTGGCTGGTACACTATGATATAAGTAGTTGCCTCTGTTGTCATGAAAACAGTTATGCACATTTCTTATTTCAAAATGAGACTCTTGCCAAATGTTACGATGCATATACCTATCTCTAAGTGTCAGGTATTCCATAATTTTCAAAGCAGATTATTTGAGTTTCCAAAGGCATCTGGAACAAAATCTTTCTCAGAAATCATATACCTCTATGAAGATAGGTGGCTGAACCAGTTGGAAATAAACTGTACACTTGATATTAGCAGGAATCAATCAGAGTAACAGCAGCAGAGTCACATCAGAAGTTCTGCATTGGTCATTGTACTTTCCATTCTTACAAGAGCACTGTAAGAACTAAATACGTTCAATGCCTCATGGCTTATTTCGTGATTCAGTCCTTCAGCAGAGAATGTGGATAAGTCTACATATTCTTACCAATATATATGTACTAATGCCTTTAATTAATCATCCTTACAATCCAACTCCAGTGCTGTGTTCTTGACTCATGATAGTACAGACTAGCTCATTTTTGCATTTTCACTTCATTTTATTAGTTGACTTCCTTGAATTGGTTTTCTCTATGTCCATGTAAGTTATGTTGGGATTTCAATATAACTACAAACCTTGTAACCAGAGCAATGGCCAGAAAAGCACTGAGAAGTAACACATCACATTGTGGAGAAATTTCTCCAGAAAGTCTCCTATAACCAAATAGTATGGAATTTTAGAAAGAAGAAAAAAGAAAAAAAAATTGTGAGTATCCTTATAAAATAACATCTTAGGGATTTTAGTTTTTCATCCTCAGGGCTCTACTTAGAGAAATTCAAGACTTAGCTTCATGATTCCAATAGTTTTCTTTCCTATTCACCTTTAATGTAGAGGTAAGGGTCCTTTGGTATATTGCCAAAAGACCTTTGACTATCACACTTAGCATTTAATTCTTTGTTAATTGAAATTGATTTTACATTATCTCTCTATTGGAATTCTCAATAGCAACTAGAAATAGGTGACTTGTTTTTCTTCATAAGCGTGGCACATAGTATCTCTTGCAATACACCTAAATTATTTATACTTTCTAGCATCTCTTCTACCAGTATGCAATTAGCCAGAGAAGTACATGGCAATATTAAGCTGTATGTACAACTTTGTATATTGCAATTACCATGTACTGTATGTAATGTGCTTCTTACCAACGAGGTAGATAGTGAACCATGTCCAAGTACTCACTCTACCTTAGCCTTTCTTGGATTACTATAATTAATACTTGTGTTGGAGAAGCACCAAAGAGCCTTCTATAAACAGTTTATAATGTGCTATAAACACGAGTCTCATAAAGAGGAAACAATGGAATGAGAGTTGTGGGACAAGCTTCTCATTGCACCACAGGTCCCAACTTGTTTCAGGTGAGATTTTGTTTGCTTTCAAGACTAAATTGTAGCTGGATTAAGCCCTGTTTTTGGTGGAATGGATCTACCTTTGTACTGACACTGTCTTCACAAAATGACCAGGGAGAGGAAAAGAAAATTTGGCTAATGCATTCATGAATTTGCAAATACAGTAGAGAAGGCCACTGGACAGTACATCTTAGATGAGTACATCTAAGAATAATATAGTCATAGAATATTTCATCTCTACCCTCTGTTGTATATCTAAACCTGAAAAGCTGTACTCAGGTAAGTTACTATTGTCAAAAGCAGTGAGGAGCATCATAAGGCTCACATAAACCAAAATATTGAAATATAGGTTGTCTGGAGAGTTACATGGAAAATCAATATCATGCTTCCCAAGAAGCAGCCATGTAATTTCCATGAATATTCAAAGCTTATACCTTCCCATAAAAGTAAGAATTACATTTGGCAAATACTTAGTTTAAGAAACTTGCATAAATCTGAGAAATATGAAAACTTTGATTAACAATTAGAAAGTTAAAATAGCAGCTAGAACAAGAGAAAGAAATCCAGGTCTCTTTGTAGGCAAGTACTTTGAATGGAATATCTACTGTATCTCAGGTGTCAAAGACAATTATAAATGAGAGTATTTGAGAATTACCATTTAGCATCACTAACTTAATCTCACAAGTTCAAATAAATTAACACAGTGATGAAGAGAACAGCTTAAACTATATCAAATTAATACTCTGATCATTTAAAACTCATTCCTTAATCCAAGGAATATATACATGAACTATTTTAAAGACATCCTTATCTATAACAATGCATATGATAGTTTTCTATGGATATATTTGAAAGAAAATAAATATAGAAGCATCACTTTTTTATTTTGATCTGAATGTTTTTAGTAATCACAAATAGGACATATAAAACATTTCTCATTTAGGACAGGAAAACTTTACATTTACAGATGTTCCATCACTTTCAGCTTCACACTTTTCTCCATAGCACACAATGTAATGCCAGGGTTCTTATTTGCGTCCCAGATAATAGTCTGTTTTTGTGACCCTAATAAGACCAGCAAAGAGTCATTATTATACACAGAAACACATGCAATCTAATAGAGACATATGCATCTCAACATATTTTCAAAATAATTATTATTAGATTATTTTTTAATTTGAAACCTAAATATGTTTAATGGAAAATGTGCAAACATATGGGTTGCAGGGCTTTTATAATTAAAAAAAAAACACCTCAGAACATTTTAATTTGTAGTAAGTGAACAAATGTTAAACTTGAAAGTTTCAAACATGCCAATAAAAATATTAAAGCCAAAAAAGGAAGAGAAAAAGCAGTAAATCTTATACTTTGAAATATTGGAGGTTTCCCTCCATGAACTGTATTTATTTTTGGTGAAAATTTACCATACACAACATATTTATATTAATGAATTATGTTCTCAAGATTTATTTATTTGGGTTTTGCTTTTCTTGATGTTTATCTGAGAAAGATTTTTGGTTTACTGGAAGAAACACATTATGGGTTTGTTTTTCTGTTGTTTTTGAAAATCAATATCAAGCATTATATAAAGAAGTAAAACATTCAGAATAGATAACAAAAAAAACCTATACAGTAATAAAACCACTCTTTTCTATAAAATACATGAAACATAAAAAATAAAATCTAAAGTTCTCATTCCAGGTTAGGCTCAGCTACAGATAGAGAAAGCACAGTAGGTCACAGTTAATGCCCACTATGGCCACTACAAGATTCTACTAAGCAATCCTTCTACAGACAAACCAGAAGTTTTGTTTTGTGTATGTGTGTGTTTTAAAACACTATTCATTCATCATCTTTCAATGCAAAAAAGAATGCTTTTGCTTAACATCCACTACTAAAAGAATACATCCCCAGCCTATCTTTCTGGTTTGTGAGATGTTGCTCAGAATAATAGTCTCCAAAACCATGAATTTGCCCGCAAATTTTAGGATATCCTTTTCTTTTTTTACTACTGAGTAGTATTCCTTTGTGTAGATATACCACAGTTTGTTAATCCATCCCTCAGTTGAGGGGCATCTAGACTGTTTCCAGGTTCTTGTTATCACCAATAATGCTGCTAAGAACATAGTTGAGCTAATGCTTTTGGAGTGTGATTGTGTGTCTTTAGGGTATATGCCCAATAGTGGTATTGCTGGATCCTTGGGAAGATTGATTCCCAGTTTTCTGAGAAACTGTCATACTGCATTCCAGAGTAGCTGAACAAGTTTACACTCCCATCCACAATGAAAGAGTGTTCCCTTTGCTATGCAACCTCTCCAGCATAGGCTGTTTTCTCTATTTTTGATCTTAGCCATTCTGATAGGTGTAAGATAGAATTTCAAAGTTGTTTTGATTTGCATTTCTCTGATGGCTAAAGATGTTGAACATTTTGTCAATCGTCTTTCATTCATTTGTAATTCCGCTGAGAATTCCCTTTTTAGTTCTGAACCCCATTTTTAATTGGGTTATTAAGGGTTTTGGGCTTTAGTTTCTTGAGTTCTCTATATATTTTAGTGATCAGTCCTCTGTCACTTGTAGGGATGATGAAAATAATTTCCCATTCTGTAGGCTGCCATTTTGTTTTACTGACTTTGTCCTTTGCCTTACAGAAACTTCTCAGTTTCAGGAGAAGCCAAAGGCCAACAACAAACTAAACAAGGAGAAACTCAAAGCAATGCCAATAAAAATAAAAACTAGACAAGGCTGTCCCTCTCCCCTTATCTATTCAACATAGTTCTCAAAGAACTCAAGAAAATGGCCTTAAAAATAAGTTCATGAAGATGTTAGATGTCCTTTAAAAGGAAATAAAATAATTCCTTAAAGAAATGCAGAAAGAGACAACCAAATAATTGGAGAAAATTAATGAATATCTTAAAGAATGCAAAAAAACAAGAAAAAAAACTGACAGGAACAAATAAAATAATTTAAGACCTGAAAATAAAAATAGAAGCAATAAAAAAAATCACAAACTGAGGAAATTCTGAAACATGAAAAGTTGAATAAGTAATCAGGAATTACAGAAGCAAGCATCACTAACAGAATACCAGAGAAGAATCCCAAGCATTGAAGATTATAGAGGAACTAGATTCATTGGTCAAGTAAAATATTAAATAAAAAAATTTCTAACACAAAATATCCAGAAAATCTGGAATACTATGAAAGACAAAACCTAAGAATAGTAGTACTAGAAGAAGGAGAAGAGTACCTAAGTAAAGGCCCAGAAAATATACTCAAAGTAAAGTCACAGAAAAAAACTCATGTCCTTGAAGAAAACAATTGTAGACAATAACAGAAGATGGAGTCTTTATATTTTAACAGAAACTGGTTAGTTTAAAGACACCTTGAACTTTTAAGTGTTTTAATTTTTAAAGACTGGCTATCTTATCACAAGCAATCAACAGATTCAACATAATCCACTTCAAAATTCCAACACAAATCTTCACCAACCTTGGAAGACCAATACTCAACTTTATATTGAAAAAAAATAAAGAAACAAACAAAAACTCAGGATAGCTATAACTATGCAATAAAAGAACTGCCAGGGGTATCACAATTCTTGATCACAAGCTCTACTACAGAGATACAGAGATAAAAACAGTACCATACTGGCATAAAAACAGACAAGTGGATCAATAAAATTTAATCAAAGACATGGACATATATCCACACACCTATGGACACTTGAGATTTGACTAAAAAGACAAAACTATACAATGGAGAAAAGAAAGGCTCCCCAACAAGTGATGTGGCACCTGGATATAAGAATGTAGAAGAATATAAAAAATCCATATCTATCACCCTATACAAAACTAAAGTCCGAGTGGATCAAAGACCTTAACATAAAATTCTAAGTACACTCAATCTGACAGAAAAGAAAGTGAAGAACAGCCTTGAAAAATTTGGCACAGGAGACAATTTCCTGAATTAAACACCAGTAGCACAAACATCAAGACTAACAATTTGTAAGTGGGACTTCATGAAACTAAAAATCTTCTGTAAGACAAAGGATTCTGACAATGGGAAAAATCAGTAACCTACAGAATAGAAAAGATCTTCACAGACCCCATCTGACAGAGGGCTAATGTTTAAAATATATAAAAAAACTCAAGAACCTAGGAATACAAAACCAAATGTTCCAATTAATAAATGAGACACTGACCTAAACAGAGAATTCTTACCAAAAGAATCTCAAATGTTGGAAAAATGCTTAAAGAAATGTTTATCATCCTTAGTCATCTGGTAAATGCAAATTAAAATAATTCTGAAATTCTATCTGACACCTGTCAGACTGGCTAAGATCAAAATCACAAATGACAGCTTGTGCTGGATAGTATGTTGAGCAAAGAGAACACTCCTCCATTTCCAATGAAACAGCAAACTTCCATAGCTATTTCAGAAAGCAATATAAAGGTTTCTTGAAAGTTGTGACTCAATCTACCTCAATATCTAGTGATATCACTCTTGGACTTATGCCAAAAGAATGCTCAATCATATCACAAAGATACTTGCTGACCTATGTTCATAGCAGTTTCATTTGTAATTGCCACAACTTGGGTCCAACCTAGATGCCCCTCAACTGAAAAATGGATAAAGAATACCTGGTAAATTCACACAACACTGTGTGTGTGTGTGTGTGTGTGTGTGTGTGTGTGTGTGTGTAAGTGTGTTACTCAGCTGTTAAAAACAATGACAGCAGAAAATATGAAGGCAAAAGAAAAGAACTAGAAAAAAAAATCATTCTGAATGAGATAATCCAGACCTGGATAGAAAAATAGGATATATACTCACTCACAGATGGATAAAAACTATAAAGTAAAGGATAACTATACTACAGTCCACAGACCTAGAGATTCAGATACCTAAGGACAATCACTGGGCCAAACTCAGGGTCATGCTAAAGAAAGAATGAGGGAGTTGTTAAAAATTGGGGACAGGATATGATGATGTTTTTTTTTTTTCCTTCAGTTTGATTATGATGGATGACATTTACAGTTTTTCCAATGTTGAACAAAACCTGCATTTCAGGAATGAAGCCTACTTGGTCATGGTGGATGATACTTTTTATATATTGTTGTATACAGCTTGCCAAAATTTTGTTGAGGATTTAAGCATCAATATTCATGAGGGAAATAGGCCTGTAATTTTATTTGTTGTATCTTTGAGTGGCTTGGGTTTTATGATAATTGTGACCTCATAAAAGAAATTTGGCAATATTCCTTCAGTTTCTCCTGTGTGAAATAGTTTGAGGAGTAATGGTAGTAATTCTTCATTGAATGTCTAGTAGAATTCTACCTGCACTGAAACCATGTGGACCTGGGCTTTTTTTTTTTTTTTAACTTGGGAGGATTTTAATGACAGTTTCAATTTCCTTTAGGGTTATAGGTTTGTTTAGGTAATTAAGCTCATCTTCATTTAATTTTGGTAAATGGCACCTGTCCAAAAAGCTTTCCATGTCTTCTAGGCTCTCCATTTTTGTGGAATATAGATTTTCAAAATATGATCTGATAAATCTCTGGATTTCTGGGGGGGTCTGTTTTTATGTGCCCCTTTTCATTTCTGATTTTGTTGATTTGGATACTCTCTCTCTGATTTTTTATTAGTTTGGATAAGGGTTTATCTAACCAACTCTTCGATTCATTGATTCTTTGTATTGTTCTTTTTGTTTCCATTGTATTGATTTCAGCTATAAGTTTGATTATTTCCTGCTGGCTACTTGTTCTAGGTGAGTTTGCTTCTAATTATTCCAAGGCTTTCAGCTGTGCTGTTAGTTCTCTAGTGTGGGATTTCTCTAGGCTTTTCATATAGTCATCTAGTGGTATGAATTTTCCTCTTATGACTGCTTGAATTATGTCCCACAAGTGTGGATACGTTATGGATTCATTTTCATTAAATTCTAGGAAGACTTTGATTTCTTTCTTAATTTCTTCCTTGACCCAGATGTGGTTCACCTGAGTGATGTTTAGTCTCCATGAGTTGGTAGGCTTTCTGTGATTTTCGATGCTGTTAAACTTGAATTTTAGGCCCTAAAGCCTTTGACAAAATCCAACACTCCTTTATGATAAAAGCCCTGGAAAGATCAGAAATAAAGGGAAAATATCTCAATATAATAACGGCGATTTCCAAGAAGCCGACAGCCAATATCAAACATAATTAAGAAAAACTCAAAGCAATTCCACTGAAATCAGGAACTAGACAAGGATGTCCTCTCTCCCCTTATCTGTTCAATATAGTTCTCAAAGTTTTAGCTAAAGCAATAAGAGAACAAAAGGAGATTAAGGGGATACAAATTAGAAAAGAAGAAGTGAAACTATCTCTATTTGCAGATGATATGATTGTATACATAAGTGACCCACAAAATTCTACCAGGGAATTTCTACAGCTGATAAACGCCTTCAGAAATGTATAGCAGGATACAAGATTAACTCAAAGAAATTAGTAGGCCTCCAATACACTAAAGATAAAAGGGCTGAAACAAAAGGGGGAAACATCATCCTTTATAATAGCTAGAAATAGCATTAAATACCTTGAGGTTACTATTGTCACGACCACCTCGTCCTGCAAGGAAGACGCGACACCAGACTCTTCTTTCAGCAGTTTAGTTTGGGAACCTTGAATTCTGACTTCTGACTTACTTACTTACGAATGGGACTGACTGACTTGCTACATCTTCTCTCTCTGGGGAAAACCTGCCCGCAGCCTAAATAGCTTCTGGGCAGCCAACCCCAGTATGCCACGTGGGCACTACCTATAGGTCCAGGTACGCAGAAGCAAGCCGGATCCTCAGTCTAGCCATATATGGAAATGTTTGTCACTGAGAGCACTCACCATGTGGAAGGTGGAGGGCAGAAGCCAATGCCATCTTTATGGCACGGCTACAGACAGCTCTCTACAAGTATAACCAAAGAAGTAACAGATGTGTTTGACAAAAATTTTAAATCACTGAAGAAAGAAATTGAAGAAGATATCAAGAAAAGTGGAAAGATCACCCATGTTCCTGGATAGGTAGGAACAACATAGTAAAAATGGCAATTCTAACAAAAGCAATTTACAGATTCAATGCACTGCCCATCAAAATTACAAAACAATATTTTTTTGGACCTTGAAAGAACAATACTCAACTTCATTTGGAATAACAAGAAAGCCAGGGATGCCAAAACAATTTTGCTCAACAAAAGAACCTTAGGGGGCATCACTATCCCTGACTTCATGTTATACTAAAAAGCTACAGTAATAAAAAGAGCCTGGTACTGGCATAAAAACAGACTTGTGGATCAATGGAATCGAATTGAAGTTCCAGGAATTAACTCAAAAACCTATGAACACCTGATCTTTGACAAAGAGGGCCAAACTATTCAATGGAAAAAAAGATAGTATCTTTAACAAATGGTGTTGGCATAGCTGGTTGGTAGTGTGTAGAAAAATGCAAATAGATCCAAACCTATCACCATGAACACAACTCAAATCCAAGTGGATAAAAGACCTCAACATAAACCCAGCCACTTTGAACTTGATAGAAAAGAAAGTGGGAAATACCCTCCAACAAATTGGCACAGGAGACCACTTCCTAAAAATAACACCAGTGGCAGAGAAACTAAGAACAACAATCAATACATGGGACCTCATGAAACTGAGAAGATACTGTAAAGCCAAGAACACTGTCAATAGGAGAAAACAACAGCCTACAGAATGGGTAAAGATTTTTACCAACGCTATAAGTGATAGATGACCGATCTGTAAAATATATAAAGAACTCAAGAACCTAGAGCTCAAAACCTTGAATAATACAATCAAAAAATGGGGTTCAGAACTAAAAAGGGAATTCTCAGCAGAAGAATTATGAATGGCTGAAAGGCACATAAAAAAGTCTTCAACTTCTTTAGCCATCAGAGAATTGCAAATTAAAACAACTTTGAGATACCACCTGATACTTGTCAGATTGGCAAAGATAAAAGACACTGATGACAGCCTATACTCAAGAGGTTGCAGAGCAAGGATAACACTCCTCCATTGTTGGTGGGAGTGTAAGCTTGTTCAGCCACTCTGGAATGCAGTATGGTGGTTTCTCAGAAAACTGGGAATTAGTCTCCCCAAGGATCTAGCAATGCCATTTCTGGGTGTATACCCTAAAGAAGTACAGTCACATTCCAAAGGCATTAGCTCAGTTATGTACATAGCAGCATTATTCATAACAGCAAGAACTTGGAAACAACCTAGATGCCCCTTTGTTGAAGGACGGATTAACAAACTTTGGTACATCTATACAATGCAATACTACTCAGCAGTAACTAAAAATGATATCCTAAAATTTGCAGGCAAATGGATGGATTTGGAGAATATCCTCCTGAGCGAGGTATCACTAACCCAGAAATATAAGCCGGGGACTCTAAACAACAACAAAAAAAAGCAAAAAGCAAAGCATGTCCAAGCTGCAAACCACAACAACTGAACAGCTTGGGATCTGAAACAACTTGGACTGGCACCTTGGATCCCACTCCCTCTAGACTTGATTTTGGGGTGCGGAAACTGGATCTGCCAGGAATGGATGCTTAACTAAGCCATTTTTGGGCACTGGAACCTTTGGACCTCCTGCCCTTGCTGGGGAAGAGAAGGGGAGATGTAGAGAAGAGAGAGTGAATGGTGACTGGAGGGGGTGGGAGAAGGAAGGGACTTTGAACAAGGATATACACGGATAGACAATGTGACATTATATAAAAAACAAAAACAAACAAACAAAAAACTTGAGATTAAAAAAAAAATTGGGGACAGGAAAGTCACCAGAATTCCCACAGAAACCATGAATCTAACTCATGGGAATACATAGATTATGAACCAACAACCATGGAGCCTGTATGAGACTGACCTAGACACTCTGCATATATGTGACAATTGTGCACCATGGTTTGTGTGAGGGATTCCTAGTAATGGGAAACAAAGTCTATTCTTAGTGTTTCAACTGGCTCTAAGGAACCAATTCCTCATGTTGAATTGCCTTTCCCAACCTCAATACAGGGGGAGGTTCTTAGTCTTATGGATGTTTGAGATGCCATGCTTTGCTGAAGCTTATAGGAAGTCAAGCCCTTTCTGAGCAATTATAAAGAAGGGGTAGATTCTGGTCAGTATGTAAGATAAATAAATAAATTTAAATAAATTAACAAAAGCCAAAAGATATTTTAAAAATTCATTTTAAAGTAAAGCACTAGTAGTTGGCAGAACACTATAGAAAGAAACTCAGAGCATCTGTGATTATCTGCACATGGTCTGCATAACAGCAAAACAGACAACATTATTTAAGGGTGTGGCCACATTTCTTATATGGAGAGAACACATTAGAAGCAATAAGATGCTAAATAATACTTTAACAGTGGACATGACATTAGAAAAAGTGAGAATGTTGGAGTAGATATAGAAAAAGTTACAGGGAACAAAAAGATGAATATAATCAAAGTATTTTGTATGACATTCTCTGAGGATCAAGAAAAATAATGTCAATTCAATTTTTGGAGTAGGAGTCAAGTAACAAAAAATGTAGGCAAAGAAAAGAAAAGTAAAAACCTAGCATAAAATTTCTGGTAATTTCTAGTAGTCTTTCAAAAGTGCTGTC
Organism: Sigmodon hispidus; assembly: GCA_004025045.1. Taxonomy (NCBI): domain Eukaryota; kingdom Metazoa; phylum Chordata; class Mammalia; order Rodentia; family Cricetidae; genus Sigmodon; species Sigmodon hispidus. Next base: position 12,706 of record PVIH01007473.1, on the reverse strand, counting down.
ACTAACAGTGATCATCTCTGAAGACACCTGTCCTGATTTTTAGTAAACATCGTAACCACGTGTGACTATTCCTATCACTGTTGCCTAGAAAAGATGATGCTGACACTGTGCTTGGTTAACAGTAGAATCTCTTGCTTACATAAACATGTAAACAAATAAGGATAGTTTTCCATAATAGTTCATCAAGGTGACCTTTAAAAACATGAAGAAAATAAAAAGAATAAGATGCATTGTCCAGAGTAGTGTCAGCATATAAAGCATTCATATAGGATGAAGTTCTGAACTTCATCACTTTCTTTAGAGATACAGGATCTTTGTAGGTAATAGACAGTAATGATGTCATCAAATAAATATAAGAATGAATAATACCTATGCTTCTTTATTTCTCAATTAAATTAAACTTTGCAGTATTATTTGATAGTGGTTGTCAAATGATTATAATGTTAAACAAACATGCATAATTTATTCCATCATCAAGAACTGAATGAAAACCAGCACAAGTCTCAACATAATCTTGGTAAAGCCCATAAGGCTGTTTCATCCAAGACAGCTCCTACATTAAAATCTATATCAAATCGAACATGTATTGTTTCTTTCCCAAAATAAGATAAACATACAACAAGCAGTTTTGCTCACTTGGAAGAAAAATTTATGTACCAATAATATTTAGAATTAATAATGCAGTTAATTATAGTGTATTTCTATATATGCATTATGAGATTATAAAAATAAGTGATTGTAGTAGTGCAAAATTGTTCTCTTTTTTATTAATTATGGTACTCTTTGTATAAAATAAGAACACATTATTTTCAGAAGTAAGTAATTTACTCTAACAGAGTTGGTTTTCTATTCCATAAAAATTAGAAATTTAAAAAATGTAGTAAAACAATTAAGCTTTCTTCCAAAAATTGACAAAAATAAAATGCCTGAAAATGTCTCTAATATTTATATCTTTTCACATATTTAAGATAAATGCACTAAAATAATAAAATTATTTCATCAACTACAAAAATATGTTGTTACTATATTTAATATAGTCTTTTAGGGGCTATGTAGTCACATTGAAAAATGAACAAACAGATAGATGTTGATAGAGATATATAGAAAATTATTTATATATACCACAAAAAGGATAAAGGATACACAGGTTGTAACAGCATGGTGTACTCAACTACAAACTGGGGTAGCCTTAGAAACAGTTTATAAGCACAAATTTACTTTGGCATAAAGGCCATCATGATTTGTGACATATTAAAAAAATTATCAACATTTAAACTTATAGTTATAATTTCCTTGTTAGTATATCTTATTATTATGTCTAATTGTATCCACAGGAATAGGTAACACATAATATGGACATTGTGATAACTGGGAATATGTCTAAACATTTGACAATATATCAGGCATGGAGATTTAGGCTTTTAATTTTAGTCCTCAAGAGGTTAAGGCAGAAGATCAAATATTTGGTATCAACTTGGACTTTAGTAATTTTAAGGATGCCTAAGTTATTTATCTTGACTCTGTCATGAGGCAAATATTGGGAGCAGGAGAAGAAGCAGGAGGAGGAGGAGAAAGAAGAATGAAGGAAAGAGCTCTGTGCTGTGAGAAAAGGAAGGATAACACTCTGTAGTATTTAATTCTTTAGTCAAACCATTTCAATATTATTTATTCTATCATATTTTATAATTCTGCTTTAGTGAACACATTCCACCTTCACAACACTCTGATATCTGCAACATTATTATAATTTTCATTTCTTTCTCAATTTTCTTAACGACTACATCTGTCGTGGTTTTATCGAGCTGCTCTGGTTAAAACACTTCTCCAATTTGTTGAGGTCATATCATGGTCATGCTGAGTTCTGATTTTGACATTCAAAGTGTTAATCAGGCTTTCCAATGAAAGAGAACTGTAAATTACTAAGTTCACAGACATTCCTATCATCCAAGTCATTGATGAAAATAATAAATAGCCTCTGGCCCACAACTGACCTGTACATAATAAAATTTCTGTCCACCTTGTTGACAAAGAATAATTAATGACTTGGATATATCAACCTATTTTGTTACTAACAAAAAGATCTATGGTGCTGACCCAATTTTCTAAATTTCTGAATTAATCAAATTATTAATGCTTTTATAATTTTAATATTAATAGATAATTTTGTTAGTACTCTGACAAAAATTATTTTTGTATTTTAGTATATATTTTGTTTGTTATGAAACATCAATAGATAATGGAATTTTAGTTCTCACAAATGGTAAAATAATAATATAGTGACAATACTTAATTACCTTGTTGGGTTTTTATGGTTTTTTAATGTCAAACATTGTTTTTCCTTTAAATTATATACTACATATGTCTCCTCTCTACATGGTATGTAAGCAGGACAACTTACCTCTGTTTATTCACTTTATTTGTTGTTACATTTTAGTTTGCATGACTATTTGTTTCCAGAGCAAGTAGAATTACAATGTATATTGGATCTACCCTACTGACATGACGCCTCAGCTTTCTCCATATTTTAAAGAACAAATTTACATATTATGAGTCTTTTTCAGTGACATTCTGCTCATCTCTCGAAACAGTCCTCTTGAAGGAGAACAAACGTCAAGTCTGTGATGAGCATGATGCTCCATGCAGCTGCTGGGGTCCCTCCTGCACAGAAAGTCCTTACACTTTACACTTCACTGCTTGCTTATCTGTTTTCCTTTTTCCAGCTCCCTACAGCTTTACTTCAATAAGGATTTTCCCTAGAGATTTTCCTACCTTAATGTGCTCAATTGTCAGTAATTTGATAAGCTTCTGGATAATACAGTCATTTGCTTTCTTATTAATTTACCTTCCATAAACAAGTTTTCATTCTCTATCACTGGAATATTATTAGGGTAGTTAATTTACTGATGTTGCATCCACTAATGAGCCCAGCAGAAATTACCATGAGGGTTTTTATTTTCTATTTCTACAACATACAGCAGAAGTAAAAATAGTATAAGAAACCATTTTCAACACACACAGCAGTCTCAATTTTTTTTTTCTTAAATGCAGTAGAAGGCCCTTCACACTCTATTTGTCAGTTGGGCTTTAAAGTTTTCATTTTGTTGGCTAGAAGACAGATAAAGGGGATTATGGACAGAACTGAGCCTGGTTTCTGCTAATCTCCAACTTGAATTCTTTCAAGGGTTACAAAATATAATTCAAGTATTTCACAAGCCTTTATAACCTGAGCCAGACTTTGTCATCTGTCTGGTATATGTGCCATCATAGGTGGATTTGGTGCTGACATTTTCTATCTCTGATCTCAACTGTATAAATATTTGTTTAGGGTGACTATCAACATAGCACACAGGCACGTTCTCTATTCTTCTCTGATGTACAGATAGAACAAAAACAGGTTCCAACTCCGAGAGAGCAAGGAAGTAAATTCTCAGTGAAATGAGATTGCTTGTACTTTTCCATAGGCAAAAATGCAGAGTACATTCTTCTCTAGAAAATGTGTGTGTGTGTGTGTGTGTGTGTGTGTGTGCATGTGTGTGTGTGTGTGTGTGTGTGTGAGAGAGAGAGAGAGAGAGAGAGAGAGAGAGCGAGAGAGCAAGAGATGTGGCTTTGATTATAGAAACTGTGCATTTATTCCATGTAGGTGAGCCTATACTTAATTCATCTTCTAATATAATATACTGCAACCTATTTTACTTTGGAATTAAATTAATAAATAATATATTTATGTCCACCATCTTCCTGGTACTAGACTCTATAAAATTTCCTTAATGGTCAAGAGATATTTTAAACAGTATTTTAAATATATGTTATCTGGTGAGTTAACATTTTTAAAAATATTTATGAGATCATTTGATCAAAATTGCTGGAAATTGGAACAGGAATTGTTATTGTTTGCCAGTATGCTATTTGTTAATATATTCAAAAAATCTGTTATTTTGAGAAGGGAATTAATCATCCCCAATATTTAATCAACTCCTGATATTCAATCAGTTAATGATACGATTTAAAAGGTCTTCATGCCACCTTTGAGACTGAACTAGGCCCTGTGTAGACCCTGTGAATGTAGATGCTACTAGTGTGGCTTGGGCAATTTGTGGATCCTCCAGCAGTGGGACCGGGACTTATCCCTAGTGCATGAACTGGCTTTTTAGAGCCCATTACCTATAGGGGAAGGCATACCTTGCTCAGTCTTCATACAGGAAGAGAGACTTGGTTGACAAACTTTGTTGGCTCTCCCAAGGAAGGTCGTATCTGAGGGAAGGATGGGATGGTGGGTTGAATAAATCTGGGGGATGAGTGGGAGGAGAGGAGGCAAGGCAACTCTGGTTGGTATGTAAAATGAAAAAAATATCTTTTAAATAAATAAAATTATCATATTCCCCAGGGGAAACCCTGGACATGGGAATTTTAAACCTCCCGCCAGCTGTGGGCTACAGGCTAATTGAGAATTAGGAAAGTGGGCAAGCACCTAGTAATTCTTGTCTCTGATCACATTTGGGGGATGAAGAAAGAGGGAGGAAAGGCTTTCATTGAAAATTTAGGCTTTTATCTAAGGGTTCTTTCTGTAAGAAAATGTTCTCATGGTGAATGCTGTGACCTGCAGTTTTGTATTCCACATAATTGCTACCTGATCAGTGCCAGTCTATTTGCTGCAAAGTTCTAAAATTAATCTCTTGGTTCATCAATGAAATCACATATATTCTTTTTTTTTCTATCTCTGGAAACATTTTAGCCATTTAGCATTTATTATAGAATTGTCCCAGTTCACCAAAACATATTTACCCACACGTCTAGATGATATGTAGCAATATTTAATCAACTCCTGATATTTAATCAGTTAATGATACGATTTAAAAGGTCTTCATGCCACCTTTGAGACTGAACTAGGCCCTGTGTAGACCCTGTGAATATAGATGCTACTAGTGTGGCTTGGGCAATTTGTGGATCCTCCAGCAGTGGGACCAGGACTACTATATAAAGAATAGTAACAATATTTTGAATTGTGTTTAAGTTCATTTCATTCAGAAATGACACATACTACAAAAGTTAATTTCACTGATATTGTTACAGTAACATTTGCTTTACTCTCAAACAGGCCATACACATATTAACCTACTTGAATAATAATTTGTTCATTTATGTATTGAAAACTATTAATTACACATCTGTGATATCAATCATTGTAATATCAATTGGGAAAGCAATATACAAAGGTGGAAACATTCTCATGAAGACAAATGAGGCACATTGTAAAGAAAATAAGGTGAAGGAATCACATTATTTATAATTTTTCCATTAGAAGGAAATAAAAATTAAAGCAGGTGACAGAAGAGACCAAAATTGCAGGAATCTGAAATATTGTCAGTTTTTTTTTTTTTACATTTCTTGCTATTATTGTGTTGGTTTTGTGCATAACATTGTAATTTATTATTTGGTGATTTTATATCCCATCAAACTCACTTATCATTCCTCTCAGATTCATACCCACTCTTATGATCTCCCCATTTACAAAAAAGTTCATTCATTCTGCTCATTTTCTTACTGGAACATAATTAGACTCCCTGTGGCCAGACACTTGAAGAAAACAAGTCCTTCTTCACCCACACCCCAGCCAAAGGCCATCAATAGAGAAGTGAAGCACTGTATCATTGAGCTATGTTCTAGCCTTGAGCTCTTGTATACAATAACATCCTTTGTTTTTGTTTAGAGTCCACTAATGAGTGAGTACATCCCCTGCATATCTTTCTGGGTTTGTGATACCTCGCTCAGAAGGATATTCTCCATATTCATCCATTTGCCTGCAAATTTTAGAATATCATTTTTTGAACTGCTGGGTAGTACTCCATTGTGCAGATGTACCACAGATTGTTAATCCATTCTTCAGAAGAGGGGCATCTAGGTTGTTTCCAGGTTCTTGATAACTTGGGTTATTTAGGGTTTGAGGCTGTAGTTTCTTGAGTACTCTATATGATTTAGAGATCAATCTTCTGTCACTTGTAAGGTTGTTAAATATCTTTTCCCATTCTGTAGGCTGTTGTTTTGTCTTATTGATGGTGTCCTTAGCCTTATAAAAGCATCTCAGTTTCAGGAGGTCACGCTTACTGATTGTTGTTCTCAGTGTCTGTGCTACTGATATTATACTTAGGAATTGTTCACCTGTGCCAATGCATTTGGAGGGTATTTTCCACTTTATTTTCTATCAAGTTTAGCGTAGCTGGTTTTATGTTGAGGTCTTTTATCCACTTGGATTTGAGTTTTGTGCAGGGTGATAGATTTGCATTTTTCTACATATAACCACCCAGTTATGCCAACACTATTTGTTGAAGATACTAGCTTTTCTCCATTGAATATTTTTGGCCTCTTTGTCAAAAATCAGGTGTTCATAGGTTTTTGGGTTAATGTCAGCGTCTTTGATTGATTCCATTGATCCACAAGTCTGTTTTTATGTCCGTACCAAGCTGTTTTTATTACCATAGCTCTATAATATAACTTGAAATCTGAGATGGTGATGCCTCCTGGGTTTCTTTTGTTGAACAAAATTGTTTTGGCAATCCTGGCTTTCCTGTTATTCCAAATGAACTTGACTATTATTCTTTCAAAGTCTGCAAAAAATTGTGTTGGGATCTTAATGGGAATTGCATTGAATCTGTAGATTGCTTTTGTTAAGATTGACATTTTTGTTATGTTGATTCTACCTATACAGGAACATGGGAGATCTTTCCATTTTCTGATAACCTTTTCAATTTCTTTCTTCAGTGATTTAAAGTTTTTGTCAAACAGATCTGTTACTTCATTGGTTATAGTTACAAGGAGTGATTTAATGCTAGTTGCAGCTATTATAAAAGGGAAATCACATATTTTCTTATCCCAGTTAAGAACTGTTATCTCTGAAACTGAAAAACATTTATTTTGTGCAGACACAAACTTAAAACAATTAAATGAAAAATACTTTTTTTGTAAAAAATTGAATGAGTAGTGTGGGGCATTTGAAGCATCTTATTTCTATCAAATGAAAAATGTAAATGTGTCAGTTTTAGAAATTTGCCTTGAAATTGTCTGATGTCCTCTTAAAGAGATAAGTTCAAGTTTTGATGATCACATTCTCTTTTCCTCTATGGACAAACATTTGAAAGTTTGCTTGTTGTGAAACACTGTGTTCTGTTACAGAAATGGGTTTTCTTAATTCTTGAACTTAAACCAGGAGGCAGAAATCACTAAATCTCTGCTTTTACTGATGAAAGTAAAGATAATATTGTGAGAAGTTACCATTACATTCAAATTTACTAAGTTTAATAACCATTTTCATCAAATCTGAATTCTATGTTTTTATTCTAATGATATTGAAGATAAAATATATCACCTCAGGTAGTGTTTTCATAAAAGAAAATGAAACATTGATAATATAAAATAAATTTCATGATACAAAGCTGGTTTTCATTTCTGTTGTTGGCTTCTTTGGAACAATCTTTTTCTACATGATGAGTACTTATTACTCTCATTTGTTAATAAAAATCTGACAGGCTGGTAGCAGAGCAGGAAATTCAAACTGAAAAGAATGAGAGGAAGTAGTTTAGAGTCAGAATATGTAAGCCATCTCTAAGTAAGTAAACAGGACATGTAAAAAATGAGGTAACAAGACAGGAGCCACATGGCAAAGGATAAACAGAACTGTGGAATAATTTAAGTGTAAGAGTTACCTACTAACAAGCCCAAGCTATTGGCCAAGTATTTATAATTTATATTCAACATCTGGGACCAGACAGTCAGGAAAGAAAATATCCATTTACAGTATGCAGTACTATAATATAATTTTGAACTATTGAAAAAGTAGGGGAGTCAATATATTGGAGAGAATAATAAGAATTCTGACATAATTGGAATATCTTTATGATCAGTAGAATAAGAAATGTATTTTTGTCAAGAAATAATGATTGAAGCTTTACTCATTATAAATACTTAGAACTAAGAAGGTATTATCTAGGGAATACAAGTATGGAGAGGAGTGCCAGTAATCCGTGATTTATGATACAAATAATTAAGAATTTTTTATGTTATATTAAATTATAATTAGCTTCTTATTAAGATTGAATAATATGAAGAGGTTGTATACTTGTCTTTAAGAACCAAAAGTGATAAAATATCCTAAAGCAAGGCATTTAGACATTGATTGAACTGGGCTTGTGAATAGCAATGGACACTATAAGGATGTTTATAACAATGACAGCCTCTAAAACACAGTAGCATAAAGTCTACATATAATAAAGAAAATATTGGTATTAAAACTAGAACAGGCTATTAATCTATGAAAGACATTGGCAGTTTCCTCATTTTTACTACTGGAATGGATTTCATATGGGTGAAATATAAGAAAATGTGAAGTATTCTAATTAGTAGGAGAAATTTTTATTAATGCTTCATTTAAAAAGCATGCAAATATAATTTACTATAATGTAATACATGCCTCAACAGTTAGCAGAGATATTTATGTGTCTGGCTTTAGTACTAGAGTCCAATTCTCTTTAAACTAAGTGCCATTTTGGTTACACTAAATAATGCTTACAAAGCAAGCCTCTAAATAATCAAATTATTTCTTAACTGTATTCAAGAATAAGATTTAAAATAAAAAGATATTTAAATTTTCATTTTAGTTTTAAATGGGAAATAAAATTACAAAGGATGTAAATAAGAGGAAAATATAATACTTAAAAGATAAAATACAAAAGAATCACAAAGATGAGGCAGATGATACAGTCAGTAAACAAAAATTAATTTTTGTAAGTAATATCTATGTCTTTGAGCTGAGAGGAAGACACTCATAACTTAAAGAGGTATGGATGCTTGAAATATGAGCCAAGTTGAATTATTTTTGTTTTATAATAGATTTTTTATTTTTATTTATTTAAAAAGATTTTTTACATATACATTACTACTAAGCCTCCCTTTCCTCCTCCCAGACTCTCCCAGTCCTTCAGCCTTCTCAATCCTATTCTTCTATCCATTCCCCAAGGAGGGCAAGGAGTTTCAAGAGGGTCAGTTCAGGGTCATATATCAAGTTGACATAGGTCTGAGACCCTAATCTCAGTATTAAGGCTGGGTTAGGTGTTTCTCTATAGAGAATGGCTTCCTAGATATCTGTTTATGCACCAGGAACATATCCTGATTCTAATGCAAGAGGCTCAACAAACTTCCCATGCCATTTGATGTTCCTCTACCTTTGGAGAGTTTAGTTCCTCTCTCTGAAGTTTCCTCAGAGGTTGTTTCTGATTTGGTGAACTCCCAGTAGCCATCTCTGTGGGTCTCCTCCTCATGATCCTGATTCCGTTGCTCATATACTCTCTCCTATATATTTCTTCAGCTGGACCAACAACTCAGCTTGGTACTTAGCTATGGATCACAACGATTTATTCCCATTTTTTTGTATCTATTGATATTTGCTATATGACTGAGTATGTGGTCAACTTTACAGTTAAGTTCCATGGGGTGCTAAGAAAAAGGTATATTGCTTTGTATTTGGGTAGAAAGTTCTATATCTATTATTTTTATTTGGGTCATGACATCTGTTAGATCTCTTATTTCTCTGTTGATTTTCTGTCTGGTAGACCTCTCCATTGGTGAGAGTGATTTATTGAAGTCTCCCACTGATAATGTGTGGGGTTTGACTTGAGATTTGAGCTTTAGTAGTGTTTCTTTTACATATGTAAGTGCCCTTCTGTTGGTTAAATGCTCAGAATTGATACTTCATCTTGGTAGATTTATTCATCTCAGGATTTATTCATCCTGAGATGAATAAATTATGTCCATTCTGGTCTCTTTTGATTGTTTTTAGTTTGAAGTCTCTTTTGTTAGACATTAGGATGGATATACCAGCTTGTTTCTTAGGTCCATTTAATTGTAATGTCTTTTCCCAACCCTTTTCTCTGAGCCTGTATCTGTCTTTGAAGTTGTAGTGTGTCTCTTGTATGCAGCAAATGAATGGATTCTGTTTTTGTATCTATTGTGCCTTCCAGTGTCTTTTTATAGGTGAATTGATTCTATTGATATCAAAGGATATTAGTGACCACTGATTGTTATTGCCTGATATTTTTTTGTGGTAGTTTGTGTAAATTTCTTTGGACTTTTCTTCTGTGGGCTTATTGATTATTTGTGGTTTTGGGGGTGAACTGCATTTCTTAGGTTGGAGGTTTCTCTTTAGTGTTTTCTGTAGGGTCTGATTTGTGAATAGGTATTGTTTAAATCTTTTTTTTTGTCCTACAATATCTTGTTTACTCCATCTATGATGATTAATATTTTTGCTGTGTATAGTAGTCTGAGCAAGTAGCTATGATCTTTTAGTATCTGTATAACATCTAACTAGTACCTTCCAGTTTTAATTGTTTCCACTGAGTAATCTGGTGTTATTCTGATGGGTCTGTCTTTATAGGTTACTTGGCCTTTTCTCTTTGCAGCTCTTAGTATTCTTTCTTTATTATGTAGGTTTAATAGTTTAATTATTATGTGGCAAACAGGCTTTTTGGGGGGTCCAGTCTATGTGGTTTTCTGTAACCTTATATCTTTATAAGCATTTTCTTTGATAGGAAAATTTTCTTCTGTGATTTTGCTGAATATGTTTTCTGTGCCTTTGAGCTGGTAGTCTTCTCCTTGTTCAATTTTAATTATTCTCAGGTTTGGTCTTTTCATGTTGTCCCATATTTCCTGAATGTATGTGTTATGACTTTTTGGTCTTAGTGTTTTCTTTGATTGACATATCTATTTCCACTATTTAATCTTCCACTACAAATGTTCTCTTTTCTATCCCTTGAATTCTGTTAGTTATTTTAGCATCTGTACTTAAGGTTCATTTCTTCAGGCTTTCTATTTCCAACATTGCCTTTGTTTGTGCCTTCTTTATTGCTTCCATTTCAATTTTTAAATTGTGAAATTTTTCCTTCACCTGTTTGATTGATTTTTCTTAGTTTTCTTTATTTTTTTTTGCAGGGATTTGTTGAACTCTTCCATTTTTTGTTTGTCTTTTCTTCTATTTAAGAAAAATTTATACCCTCTTTTAAGGCCTCCATTATCTTCATAAAGATGCTTTTAAGGTCATTTTCTTCTGTGTTTTCTGCATTGCCATGCGCAGGTCTTGTTGTTGTAGAACTATCAGATTCTAGTGGTGCCACGTTGTTCTTTATGTTGTTATATATATTATTGCACTGGTGTCTGCCCATTGCTTCTTTGGTTCACGGCATGATTTGTTCGAATCTCAGGAAGCTGATTTTGGAGTAATCTGTTTTGGGTGAGTCTGTGTCTCAGGAAGACTCTCTTGGTCTAATCTGAGTTTTTGGTTTATTTGAAGGTAATGTATTCTGTGTCACAGTGACCCCTCTTAATTCAGTAGGTGCTGGCACATTGTGGGTCTCAGGTGGATGTTTTTGAGCAAGTATGTGCTGAGAAACTGAGGTTTCAGGTAACTGTGTTTGATCCAATAGGAATGGAGGAACGCTCTTAGTCTTGTAGTCTTTGGTCTCTTTGTCTCTTAGTGTGATGTGTGTGTGGAGGGTCGGCTGGTTTCTTTTTGCTCCTGAGGTCGCTAGGTGATGGTCAGGGTTGGGGAATGGGGCCAGATTTTATAGCTTGTGGTGTGCAGGAATCTGGCTTTTCCTAAGAGCTTCTGGCCTATAGAGTTTTTCCTGCTGTGCTGGACCTAGGGCAGAGCTTAGTGGGGGTGGTTTTCCAAGGGCTGTTTCCCAGGGCAGGGGTCCTAGAGGCAGGGATCTCTGCCTAGACTGAGTGTGGTGTCACTCACCTCTCAGTCTGCTGTGGGCAAGTTGAATACTTAGAGATTAGAAATATACTTTCTTGGGTGAAATGATAAGACATCAAAACAGAGGAGAAATCTTAAACTCCAATTAGCTTTCCTGAAATTCTAAACTTATTAGGGTACAATCTCCCAATTAATAATTTTGGTGTGAATCCAAATGTTAAAATACACCAATTTGGGTAAAATTTACTAATTTACTTTGGTCACTCTGGTTTATGTGTAAAGAATTACTTAAGTTTAAAATAACAAACACTTTTATCGATGATAAAAATTAAGCCCATAATCATTGTATTGATTCTCATTTATCATAATCATTAACAAATAATAAAACATAAATATTTAAATTTCTCTGCATAACACAACTAAACTTTACTCACTTAAAAAGTATTAATAGTGCAGACAATATCTAAACCTATGAAACAAATCACTGAAACAAAACAATTTTTTTATTTATTTGATATAGTTGGTCAACAGTATAGAAGAAGCCATTTACACCTGAAAGTGCTCTTCATCTTTAGCCATCAGAGAAATGCAAATCAAAACAACTTTGAGATACCATCTAACACCTGTTAGATTGGCTAAAATAAAAAGGCACAGATGACAGCCTATGCTGGAGAGGATGCAGAGCAAAGGGAACACTCCTCCATTGTTGGTGGGATTGTAAGCTTGTTCAGCCACTTTGGAATACAATATGGAGGTTTCTCAGAAACTTGAGAATCAATCTCCCCAAGGACCCAGCAATACCACTTCTGGGTATATACCCTAAAGAGGCACATTCACACTCCAAAGGTATTAGCACAACTATGTTCATAGCAGCATTATTTGTAATAGCAAGAACCTGGAAACAACCTAGATGTCCCTCAACTGAAGAATGGATTAACAAACTGTGGTACATCTACACAATGGAAT
>PVIH01007472.1:12768-100177 GCA_004025045.1 Sigmodon hispidus | reverse complement strand
TTAAAATTTTTGTCAAATAGGTCTGTTACTTCTTTGGTTATAGTTACTCCAAGGTATTTAATACTATTTGCAGCTAATATGAAGGGTAATGTGTCCCTTATTTCTTTTTCAGCTCTTCTATCTTTAGCGTATAGAAGGGCTACTGATTTCTTTGAGTTTATCTTGTATCCTGCTACATTGCTGAAGGTGTTTATCAGCTACAGCTGACAATGATATCTTTTTATTTTTAAAGTCCACTAATGAGTGAGTACATCCCCTGCTTATATTTTTTGGTTTGTGATATCTCTCTCAGGAGAATATTCTCCAATCGTATTCATTTGCCTGTGAATTTTAGGATATCATTTTTTTTCTTACAGCTGGGTAGTACTCCATTGTGTAGATGTACCACAGTTTGTTAATCCATTCTTCAGTTGAGAGGCATCTAAGTTGTTTCCAGGTTCTTGCTATTACAAATAATGCTTCATTGAACATAGTAGGCCTAATTCTTTTGGTGTGCGAATGTCCATCTTTAGGGTATATGCCTAATAGTGGTATTTGAGGATTCTTGGGGAAATTGATTCACAGTTTTCTGGGAAACTGCCAGAAATAACTGTTCTCTTTACATAAAACATCACAAAATATGTTGCATAGATAAGGGGAGAGGGGACAGCCTTGTCTAGTTACTGATTTTTGTGGGATTGCTTTGAGTTTTTCTCTATTTAGTTTGATGTTAGCTGTCAGCTTTTTGTAAATCACCTTTATTATATTTAGATATTTTCCCTGTATTTCTGATCTCTCCAGGAGTTTTATCATGAAAGTGTGTTAGATTTTGTTAAAGGCTTTTCAACATTTAATGAGATGACTAAGTGGGTTTTTTCCTTCAGTTTGTTTATATGATGGATGACATTTACAGCTTTTCCTAAATTGAATCATCCCTGCATTTCTGGGATGAAGCCAACTTGATTATGGGGAATGACTTTTTTATATATTGTGGTATTCATTTTGCCAGAATTTTGTTGAGAATTTTTGCATCAATGTTCATGAGGGAAATTGGTCTGTAATTCTCTTTCTTTGTTCCATCTTTGAGTGGCTTGGGTATCAGGGTAATTTTGGCAATGTTCCTTCAGTTTCTACTGTATGGAACAGTTTAAAGAGTATTGGTATTAGTTTTTCTTTGAATGTCTAGTTGAATACTGCACTGAAACCATCTGGACCTGGGCTTTTTTCATTTGGGAGACTGTTAATGACAGGTTCAATTTTCATTGAGATTGTAGATCTGTTTAGGTCTTTAATCTGATCTTGATTTAATTTTGGCAAGTGGTACCTGTCCAGAAAGCTGTCCATTTCTTGCAGGTTTTCCATTTTTTTGTGGAGTATATATTTAAAAGTATGACCTGAAAAATCTCTGGATTTCCTGGGGGTCTGTTGATATGTCCCTCTTTTCATTTCTGATTTTGTTGATTTGGATACTCTATCTGCTTTTTGGCTCGTTAAAATATGGGTTTATCTATATTGTTGACTTTCTCGAAGAACCAACTGTTTGATTCTGTAATTGTTCTTTTTGTTTCAATTGTATTAATTTCGGCCCTAAGTTTGATTATTTCCTGTCATCTACTCCTTCTAGGTGAGTTTGCTTCTAATTGTTCTAGGGCTTTCAGCTGTGCTGATAGTTCCTTTGCATAGGATTTCTCTAATCTTTTCATGTAGGCATCTAGTGCTATGAATTTTCCTCTTAAGTCTCCTTTCATTGTGTCTCGAAATGAATGTTTGTGTATGTTGTGGATTCATTTTTGTTAAATTTTAAGAAGTCTTTGATTTCTTTCCTAATTTCTTCCTTGACTCTGAGGTGATTTACTTGAATGATACTTTTTATGAGTCAGTAGGCTCATAAAATAAATCATAACTTCTGCTAGATCCCTTGTTTCTCTGTTGAGTTTCTGTCTGGTGGACCTATCCAAGGGTGAAGGCGGGTATTGAAGTCTCTTGCTATTAGTGTGTCAGGTTTGATATGAGGTTTAAGGTTTAGTAGTGCTTCTTTTACATATATTATGTGCTCTTGTATTATGGGCATAGATATTCAGGATTGAAATTTCATCTTGGTGAATTTTTCCTGATATGAATAAGTAGTGTCCATCCTGGTCTCTTTTTATTGATTTTAGTTTAAAATCTATTTTGTTAGATATTAGAATGGCTACACCAGCTTGTCTATTAGGGCCATTTGATTGGAAAGTCTTTTCTCAACCCTTTACTCTGAGCCTGTGCCTGTCTTTAAAATTGAGGTGTGTTTCTTGCATGCAGCAGAAGGATGGTTTCTGGTTTTTTTATTCACCCTACTAGTCTGTGTCTTTTCATAGGTGTATTGAGTCCATTGATATTAAGGCATATTAATGACCAATGATTGATATTTCCTGTTATTTTTGGTGGTAGCTTGCATTTTCTTTTTTTCAAGGGGTTTCTTCTGTGGGCCTATTAATTGTTTGTGGTTACATGGATGCCTCTGGTTTCCTTAGGTTGGAGTTTTCCCTCTAGGGCTTTTTGTAGAGCCATATTTGTGGTTAGGTATTGTTTAAATCTGGTTTTGTCATGAAATATCTTGTTTATTCCATCTATGTTGATTAATAGTTTTGCTAGGTACTGTATTCTAGGTTGGCATCCATGCACTTTTAGTGTTTGTATAACGTCTGACCAGGACCTTCTTGCTTTCATTGTTTCCATTAAATACTCGTCTGTTATTCTGATGAGTCTGCCTTTATAGGTGATTTGGTGTTTTTCTTTTGCAGCTCTTAGTATTTTTTCTTTGTTCTGTATGTTTAGTGGCTTGATTATTATATGGCAAGCAGACTTTTTGTGGATTTAATCTATTCGTTGTTCTGTAGGCTTCCTGTATCTTTATAGGAATTTCCTTCTTCAGGTTGAGGAAGTTTTCTTCTATGGTTTTGTTGAATATATTTTCTGTGTCTTTGAGCTGGTGTTCTTCTCCTTCAATTCCAACTATTCTCAGGTTTGGTCTTTTGATGGTATCCCAGATTTCCTGGACATTTTGTGTTATTACTTTTTTGGTTTTAGTGTTTCCTTTAACTTATGTATCTATTACCACTATTGAGTCTTCTCCTCCAGAGATTGTCTCTTTCGTCTCTTGGATTTTGTTATGTTTGAATGTGTGGTTCCAGTTCTTTTTCCAGGTTTTCTATTTGTAGTTTTGTCTCAGTTTGCCTTCTTTATTGCTTCTATTTCAAATTTTAATTCCTGAAATGTTTCTTTCACCTGTTTGTTTTCTTTATTTTCTTTCAGGGATTTGTTTATTTCTTCTAAATTTTATCCTATTTCTTTAAGGGAGTTTTTTTTTACATCTTCTTTTAAGGCTTCTATTAGTTTCATAAAGCTTTTTTTAGTTTGTTTCCTTCTGTTTCCTCTTCATTGTTATGGTCAGGTATTGAAGAGCTAGAACCACTTTCTTCTTCTGATTGTGTCTTGTTGATCTTTGTATAATTGTATGTATTCTTGCACTGGCTTCTGCCCATTGTTTCTTCAATTCACTCTTGGTTAGTTCTTGGTTGGCTCTTATTTGATTGTTGGTCTGCAGGCTCTTAATCAGCTGTGTGTTCAGAAGGTCAGCTGCTCTTGTGAGGTTGCAGTGTTATGACTCTAGCCATGGTCTGAACAGACTGTGTCCTTCCAAAGCTGTGCCCCATCTCAGGGCCTGGGTTCAGGGAGCAGAAGTCACTGCTTAGCCTGAAGGGGGGATGACTCTCACCTCTGACCTATCAGCTGTGCACTCAAGGGCTCTACTGCTCCACAGCTGTTGCACTGCTATGGAGTCAGCTGTGGTCTGAGCAGACTGTGTCCTTGTCCCAATGAAACTGTGCCCCCTCTCTGGGCCAGGATTCAGGGCATGGAAGTCACCACTTGACCTGAAGAGGGGATGATCCTCACTTCTTCTTGAGTCTTTATGTGTATTGAGTATTAGGGTGATTGTGGCTTCATGTAATGAATTGGACAATGTTCCTTCTGTTTCTCTTTTGTGGAACAGTTTGGGGATTTTTGTTTGGAAAATTTTAATGATTGCTTCTATTCCCCTAGCTGTTATTATGGGTCTATTTAAATTGTTTATGTAATCTTGACTTATCTTTAGTAAGTAGGATCATGTATCTTTTCCAATTTGGTGTAACACAGGTGTTCAAACTATGTTGTTATGATTCTCTGTATTTTTTAGAGGATTTTTGCTCTTAATTTTGTTAATTTAGATATTTTCTCTCCCCCATTTAAGTTAGTTTGGATAAAAGTTTTTCTATCTTGTTGATTTTATCAACAACCATTTGTTTTAATGATTCTTTGTATTGTTCTCTTTATTTCTATTTTACTGATTTTAGCCCCTGCTTGTTTATTTTCTGTTCTCTACCCCTCTTAGGAGTGTTTGCTTCTTTTTGTTCTAGAGCTTTGAGGCATGCTGTTAAGTTGTTAGTATGAGAACTCTAATTTTTTATGAACAAGCTTAGTGCTGTTGACCAATGATTATTAATGTCTGTTATTTTGTTGTTGATGTTTTTGGTAGTATGCATGTGTTTGCTTTTCTTTTTCTGGTTTTTCTGGTATGTGATTATGGTTGTATTTAACCTTATTAGGTTGGAATTTTTTTCCTCAAAGATATTTAGGACTTGATATGTACAAAATTTGTTTAAATTTGGTTTTGTCATGGTATGCCTTATTATCTTCATCCACGATGATTGAAAGTTTTGCTGGGTATAATACTCTTGGCTTGCATCTATGGTCTCTTAGGGTCTGAAGCAATCTGTCTAGTCCCTTCTGGCTTCTACAGTCTTTATTGTAAAGTCAGATATAATTCTAATTTTATGTGTTTTTTGCTCATTTTCCATAACAGCATTTATTTAATTTGTATGAGTAGTGTTTTGATTATTTTGTGACAAGAAAAATTTCTTTTCTAGTTCATTCTATTTGGTGTTCTGTAATCTTCTTGTACTTTTATAGGTATCTATTTCTTTAGGTTAGAAAATTTTTCTTTAATCATTTTGTTGAAAATATATTTTGGGACTTAGAGGTGGAAATCTTCTTTTTCTAATATTCTTAGGTTTAGTCTATTCATGATGTCCCAGATTTCTCAGATGTTTTGTTTCAGAAGTTTTTTCTTTTACATTCTTTCATGAATTTACCAATTTCTTCTATTAGATCTCCTGCAACTAAGGTTCTTTTTTTCTCCATCTTGTGTATTCTGATGGTAAAGATTCTGTCTATGGTTACTGTTCAGATTCCCAAATTTTTCACATCTACAGTTTTCTTGGTTTGCGTTATCTTTATTTATTCTATGTTCAATTTCAAGTCTGGATCAGTTTTTTTTTTCTCATTTTCTTCCACCTTTTGGTTTCCTGATTTCTTCAAAACACTTTATTGTCTCAACATAGTTGGTTTTTTATAGTATTGTTTGTGTGTGTGTGTGTGTGTGTGTGTGTGTGTGTGTGTTTCAGCTATCTTAGAATATTCTGGCCATGCTGTAGCAGGATAGATGTGTTCTAGTTAAGAGTTGTTGTTCTGGCTGTTATTGATATTGTCATGCCAGCACCACAGCATCTGGGTTTGTGTTGATAATAGGTCAAAGTGTTGATTCTGAATTTGTCTTTGTTAGGTGGATGTTTTATTCCTTGGTTTTTGTTTCCATTCTGAATTTTTCATGGGTGTGATGGCTGTGTTTTGCCTGTTTTTCTGACTCAGTTTGTATGTTCCCAGAAATTGCCTGCTGGTATTGGAGGCTGGAATAGTGGGATGAGGTTGGGGCAGGAGGTTGCCAGAGATGGTTTTTGTGATTCTTTGTGGATAGGGTTATACATGAAAGGGAGAACACAGTCAAATTTCCTGCCACAGAGCTGGAGATGGGACTGGGTGGGTATTTGATCTCAGGAGCAGTAGGAGAGAGGTGTGGGTCTGTCTTCAGCCTATTTGTTGCCCTGTGAGGTGCAGCTCTTGTGTTAGTGGAAGTCCCTGCTGGAGTTGACGTCTGAGACAAAGCAACAAGTCAGGGCATGAGCTTCAGAAGGGGAAGATCTGTGGGATCCACAGGAAATGGGAAGAGAAGGCAGGAAAGGCTGTCATGGCTGATTTGTTATAGAGTTTGAGAGGAAGGATTGGGCCGGGAGGCACATAAAGAGAAAAGAATGTCTTAGGGTAGCTTACTTGGTTTTCTGGAAGGCATGGCTTTTGGTTTAGCCGGAGGTAGCAGCTGAATTGGGAACTGAGCAGGGTATTAGGAAAGGATGTCCTGTGGCTCCACAGGAAAGGGTAGCAGGGAAAAAAGACATTTGCTGGGGTTCTTTTGGAGCACTTAGGACTAGATAAGGGGCTTGGGTCTGGGGGAATAGAGAAGGTGTCTTTCATATTTTTAAAGCAGTATTTTATTATTACTTCTCTTATTTTGAGCCAGAGCCTCATGAAACCAGTCAAGCCTTACCTTGAACTCCTGATCCTATGTCATCTACCTCTCAAGCACTGAGATTACTAGAGTGAGTTATCAGAGTTGGCTTTAATTACATTTTTGTTTTGTTAGCCTACAGTGTCATAATTTTTGTTGTGATATTTAATTCAAAAATTATTTATTTTATGCATGAGTGTTTGCCTGCTTATAGACATGTGTACTATATGTGTATCCTGGTGTCAGTGGAGGTGAAGAGGGCCTCCAATTACCTGGATCTGGAGTTGTAGATGGATATAAACTCTCATGTACGTACTGAGAATTGAATGTTAGTCCTTGGAAGTTGTAGTGAGTATTTTTTATAATGCTAAGCCAATTCTCCAAATTCTAGTGCAACATTTTCATAGGTATATGCCTTATCACTAGACCTCATGCACTGTTCTATTCCCTCTTACCTCTCTGTTACTGGTACCATTTCTCCTTGTAAGTACTCATTCTATCTTTTTGTCACATAGGTTTTATTTTTCTCTTTCTGATATGTAGACCTCTTTCTCCTCTCTCATTCTATTTTCATTCCCTGCCATTTTTATTTTTGGTTTGCATTTCTTAATTGTTGTAAGGTTGAAGAACTAATGATATTTCTTCTTTTCTAAGTTACTTATTTTTCACTCTAAAAACGTTTTTGACTTGCGAAGACCCATAGCCAAACATTAGGCAGAGCTCAGTGAATACAGCAGAAGAGGGATAAAAAAAATTGTAGGATCCCAAGGGGCAAACATACCACAAGAAAACTCACAGAGTCAACTAACCTGGGTTCAGAGGGGCTCACAGAGACTGAACTGACAACCATGGAGCCTGCATGGGACTGACCTAGATGCTTGGCACATATGTGACAGTTGTGTAATCTTTTGGGATTTCTAACACTGAGAGCAAGAGTTTTCTCTGACTCTTTTACTAGCTTTGGATCTTTTACTCATACTGAGTTGCTTTGTCAAGCCTCAGCTAGGGGAGGTATTTAATTTTACTGCAACTTGATATGCCATGTGGGAGGCCTGCCCTTTTCTGAATAGAAAAGGAGGAGAATTGCATGATAGGAGGAGGGATTGAGAGGAAAGGAGGAAGGGGAAACTATGGTCAGGATATATAATAAGTAAATAAATAATGAAAGGAAAAGAATGAAATGAAGAAAGGAAGGTAGAAAAAGAAGGAAGGAAGAAAAAGAGAAAGGAAGGAAGGGAAAGAAAGAGAAATAAGGAGAAGGAAAAGAAACAGCCTAATAAGTATCATTGTCTTTAAAATTTATTTACTATAGAATTCAATTTTTGATACAGATTTTAATGAGCTCTGACCAATGTATAAAGTTGTGCATCCATTACCACAAATAGAATTTGCTTTATAATGGCACTTTGAAGTCACCTTTCCCATCTTAATGTTTTACGCCAGAGTGTTACATTTGCCTCCCAGTTATTACACTCAGTCTTTAAAGTCTTGGTTGTCTTGACTCACCACCCTAAGTAGTGGGATTAAAGACACAAACCACCCACCCTGACAAATATCTTTGTTTCTATTTAAGACTTGTTTAGTGTATTTTCCCATTATTTTGTTCTATTTTTTAACTAAGGAATGCCAAGAGTGGAAGAAAGAGTCTTTCCAGGGAAGAGAAGACTAATTAGTTAAGTAATACCAAAAGATCAGTCTGAGAAACATATACACATGTAGCATTATGTAGATCAAGTTGGTTATATTTAGGAATATATATACATATGCATATATGCATGTAACAACAACTAATAAAAAAGAGGCCATGAATTTGAAAGAGCAAAGGAGGGTGCATCTGTGGAGTGGGTTTCTAGAAACAAACTTAGGGTATCAGCCTTCTGGACTACTAGCTGTTTTCCCTGTTGAGCTTTCTTATTAGCCTGTTCATGATT
Organism: Sigmodon hispidus; assembly: GCA_004025045.1. Lineage (NCBI taxonomy): Eukaryota > Metazoa > Chordata > Mammalia > Rodentia > Cricetidae > Sigmodon > Sigmodon hispidus. The sequence continues at coordinate 91,849 of PVIH01007472.1, read as the reverse complement.
TTATTCTTTATTTCTGGTATATATATATATAAGTATACCATAGTCTTGTGGTTTTCCTTACTTTGGGAGGAAATAATAACAAACTGTGTTTTGATTATTATATAATTATAATAATATTGTAACAAATATGCCTAACTATGTGAAAGTTCAAAATAGTAAAAGTATATCCTCATAACTTCATGAGATTTCTGTGCTGTAAGAGAAGCAGGAGTTGTGTTTTATGGATGTACTCTAGAAACCTGGATGATGTTATTTTTATGGGTTCTTTGCATGTGTGTTCCAAAGTCTCTTTGAAGATATGGATTTCCAGCTGGAGAATAGAGCATGGGAAATTTCATGAGATGAGAAACTTACATCCTCTCATACTGCACTGACTGTTACCTAGTCACACAATCCCTGCCAATTTTCTGATGAGCTGAGAAAGCGAGTGTAGGTATATACCTTAAGGAAATGAAAACAGATTTTGCTGGACATTTAGTTGTTTCTGTTATTGACCTTATTTTTTTTAAAAAAACAATTGTGCAGTATTTCCACAGACAATTTTTTTTCTATTGCTGATTCTCTAACAGGTTACAATGTTTAACTATGAACCTTTAGGTTTGTATAAATAACACCGTGTAGTTTTTCTTTCTTTAATTTGTTGATGCACTAATTTATGTAAGTAAATTTCTCTATTCTTAACAATTCATTTTTGGAGAAAGTGTTAATATATCGTCTTTAATATGCCACCTTTCCAGATATTCTTGCATCCTATATAGAATATTTTTATTCATGTTTCTGTTAGAACTGAGGCCATACTATCTGTATTTTTTCTTCCTCTAGCTATCTGGTTTTATTTTCAAGCATGTCAAGTCCTAAGGGTATCATGACTGACAATTTCCCATCTCTAGTTTCTAAAATAGTTTATGTAAATAATAATTGTCATCTCTCAGTAGTCTTAGTAAGAATTGTGCATAAATCTTTAGTCTATCATTTGACCTCTGTTTTGAGTGTGGTTAAAAAAGAATTCTGCTCATGTATTTTACTTGAATAAATAATTATGTTTATTCTGTCTTCATTTTTCTTGATCAGTTTGGGTTAGTAATTATATTTCTCATCTTCATAGTCTAGTCTATTCATCTTGATGACACCTAATAATTGGCCTATTATTCACAGACATTTACTTGTTAATGTTTCCTTTAAAATTTGACTAAAATTTTGATTAGTATTGTATTAAATACATCAAACTGTGAACTCTCAGCATCATTATTAGAATATGGAATGATTCTCTCTTTAAGCAATATCTCTTTCTTCTTTTTATAGAAGTATTTCTTTCATAAAGGAACACATTTTGTATTATTTATAATTTCTTTTTCTTTCTAGGACTAGTCCTACAGTTGATCACCTTTTCTAGTGTATTATTCCAAGTATAAAATTTTGGAAATAACTTCTATTGGTTGATATTTTGTCTGGAAACCATGCTGAACTCTCACTTTCTCTATAGATATATTTGGGGTCATTTTTGGTTAGGCTATAATTATATTTGGAGATAATTACATTTGTTTCTGTTTCTTATAGTTTACATAATTAATATAATTAATAATGTCATTTTTAGGGTTTCTATTGTCGTGAGAACATACCACAACTTCAGAAACTTTTATAAAGGAGAAACATCTAATTGTGATAGCTCTCTTACAGTTCAAATGTTTAGTCTATTATTCTTATGGTAGAAAGCAAGACGGTATGCAGGCAGACACAGTGATAAAGAAGGAGCTCTACATCTTGACTCACAGGCAGGAGGAAGTGATCTGTCTTACTGGAAGTGGCTTCAGCATAGGAGACCTCAAAGCTCATCTCCACAGTGTCATACTTTCTCTAACAAAACCACACCAACTTCTACAAGACCACACCTCAAATTTGTGCCATTCCCTTTAGGGGCTATTTTTATCAAATCTCACCAGCTATTTTATAGCATTTTCTATGGCTGGCAAGAGTAGACAGAAATTATGTATTTGCTTCTGATGATGAGAGAACACATCTAACGTTTCTCCATTACTTAATGTATTTGCTAACGATTTAAAAAGCATAACCTTAATTCATTTAGGTACAGGGTATAATCTAGCAGTAGGATAGTATGTACAAAATAAGGCCTGGGTTCCGTTTCATTCCTATCATGTCAATAATATTAAGAAATTAATATGCCTAGTTGGTTCAGATGTGTCTTTTTTCCTCATTAATTGCCTTTCTTAAAGAGGAGACAGAATTGTTAGTGTTTATCATTTTTATATACTTATGTTCAAAGATCTGTGTTATATATTTTGCATGGATTTCTTTTAATTCACCTAGGCATCTCTAAGAATGCTATCACCCCATTTCTCCAATAAGGAAACAAGTTCTGATAAATCTTATTCTCCGACAGAGGGAAAATTAATACTCAAACCTTGTTCATTTTGACTTTCAAGGTGGAATGTCAGTGAAATGCAAGCGTTCAAACATTCTTGAGTATGATTTGTATGAAGCGTTGATTTCTGCAGTTTCTCCATTAGGTAATTCTTGGCTTCTTTCTATTTCAAAAAATAATAAAAATAAAAATAAGATAAATGTAAAGAAGAAGGAAATAATAATAAAGAAATAAAATAAAAGCAAAATACAAATAAGAGTAACAATTTCAATTAAAAACAAATAGACTGGCCCAGATGTCTTTAACAATCCTCTTGGCTTTACCGCTTTTACGGCTGTGGTATTAGGCTGGAGTCTCCATGCTTGGCTAACACTGCATTCTTATTGGCACTAAGCTGGAGGACTTAAGACTATGTTAGAAGCTTACATAAATGCTTGCTTTATATATTAGCCTATTTTCTTCCTCATCCTGTACATATTATTTCATCAAAATTATTTGTAGCATTTAATAGCTTCATTTTAGATTCTTCAAGCCTCTAAAATCAGGCTAATCTAAGATCCATGACATTTGGTTGAAAAGTAATAACATAAATTTATAGCCTAACTTACATTTATAAATTTCATTTCATAAAAGAAGAACAAAATGGGCAAATATTCAACGATTCTTATCTTCATGTAATAAAATAAGGAGTGACTCCTAAGTTGTATTTATTCTTAAGTGTTCAGTCTGCACATTGCTATCACAAATCTTTCTGGTTGGTGCTTTGTATGTTTCTAAAAGGTTTAATCTCTGGGGCATATGCCAGACTGAGACTGAGTTATAAGGGTCAAAAATGAAAATTACTCTTGAGAGGACCACCTGGGTACATTTTCAGTCAATCTAGTAAATCTTGTTATGCAATATGTGGTGCAACTAAGTGACTTTACAATTTAAACAAAGTAGATATATATGATCATGTAAAGTGTGTGTGTGTGTGTGTGTGTGTGTGTGTGTGTGTGTGTGTGTGTGCTACTGGTGGTTGATTGAACCCAGGACTTCATGTGTTGTAAATGGTTCTGGCCCAGACTTTCTGGGCCTGAACTAGATATTTAGTCCCACTCTCAGCCCTGCTTTTCCTCAAATAATCACATATAGGCATATATTAGTTTTATGTTGATTGACCTAGGGCCCAGGCATATAATTTGTTAGCTCATTTTTTTGAACTAACTTACCTTGTTTAGCCATGCTGCTCGGTACCTTTTCTCAGAGCAGCCTTATGTAGTAAAATTATACTAATAATATTATAAGTATTTGTTCCATCTATGAGTTTAATAAAAACCTGATTGGCCAAAGACAAACAGGAAGTGTGGGTGGGGCTACAAGGCTAAAATAACTCAAAACATCTTAAAACAGACACAGATGTCTGATTCACCACAACTGCCAAAAAAAATGTTGCTCTTAAAAAAATTATACTGAGCCACGAGGCTAAAAAGGTAAGTTAAGTTCAGATAAAAGAGCTAAGAAATTACATACTTGGGCCCTAAGTCAATCAGCATAAAAATAATATAAACCTATGTATAATTATTTAAAGCTAAGCAAAATTAAAAGTGGGGCCAAACCTCTGATCCAGGCCCAGTAAGTCCAGGCCAAAATCTTTTACAACATTTATGCATAATAGGTATGTGTGCTACTACTGAGCTACATCCCTATTTATGAAATTCTCATTTTCTAGCTTATGTTTGCTTTCAAACTTGTTGCATGAAACAACTTTGTGAGATTCTCTTGAGAGATCTGTTTACCCATTGCAAAGAGTGAAATTTTCAAACCATTGAAATGCATCTATTGAAACCTCCCATTAGAAGATGGTGCCTTAAGAAGATAATTAGTTCATGAGAACACTAGAATATCTTGTACTATGTGAAGATAATGCTGTCTATGAACCAGAAAGTGAAACATCACTAAAACATTGATCTGACAAGTCCTTGATTGTGAAATTTCCAACTTCCAACATAGTAACAACTATATTTGTATCATTTGAAGTCACCCAGGCTACAGAGACTCCTGCTATAAATGTCCAGATGAACTAAGATAGTCATTTGTAAATTAATTTATGAAATATTTAAATGCTAAGCTAGTGCAGGATTCTCATAAGTAAATAAATGCCTTGTAATATAAATACAATTTATTTATGTCCTAGTTATATTACCCATTGTAATCACATTTAAATCAATAGAAGGACTTGACAGGTTCCAAAACATCAATCATATCTTAAAGATTAACATGTTACCACCATGAAAACCTAAAACAATGATTTCTAGACTATGAATTCATCTTGAATTCATTTGAAAGAAAGTCATAGAAACTTTGAAGCAATAATAGTATAGTAAAATCAGGAAAGATGTTCCATCTGAAAGGTTTTGTGTCCATAAATGAATTCAGTCATATTATTGAACTCTAATAGTTTTGCGGCTTTATGACTTCAATTATCATTTATTAACTTTATATCTAGATATACAATGGAGGACAGTAGATGGTAACATGTACTAGATAATAATGCCTACATTATAGACACTTCATGAAATGAAATAAAAAGTGCCATTTACATATTGGTTTATTAGGAGGCTGTCTTTGGGATGTCTTCATGTTTCTGGGAATTTCCCACCGATGCCAAGGATAGAAGTTTTTGCCAAAGATGAAAGTCTTGCTAAGGGGAGAAATAGTATTTGTGATAACTCATAACTTATGAATTAAAAAAACAATGAATATTGACTGCTCTCTACATAACTTAGTGGTAGCCTATCACTTGTAGCCAGTAAGTGAAGAAACTCAGTGGGGTTTCCTTAGTATTGAAGTTCAAAACATTTCAAAGAAACATTTATATTTCTAATGAATTCAGATGCTGCCTACATCTTGTTCAGTGAGTTATCATGTAATGACATTGTTGCCTAGAATTTTCATTACTCACTAGGTCCATTATCCTGCTTTATAATAATAGCCTATGCAGTATGTCTTTACTCAGTGCTTTCCTCAGTTACAGAGTCTTACACAATAGAGCAGGAAATACTTCATCTTGCACACAAATGTGATGCTTATAATGTGATAATCCCATGTCCACCTGTTCATGGCCTCTTTGATTGGGTAGTCACTCTCTTGCAAGTTCAGGACTCAAGCCTTGTGCAGGCCTGCTAGACTGCAGTTCAAAATGATTTTTCTGAGACAATAGATATGGCTCACTAGGAATGCATGCACAACCTGCATAATGAGGCCATGGCTTTGTCCGCCAGAATCACTTAAACTGGGTTGTAATAGCAAATGAATGTAATCCTAGGATTCAAGAGGTAGCAACAAGAGAATTAGGAGTTCAAGGCCGGCTGTACTGCACAATATTTTGAAGTCAGTTAAGGCTGCGTAAGACCTTTTCTGCAAATTTACACCAATGGGTAGTTGGAGAAGTGGGGAAGATCAGATAGGAGTTAGATGGTGGTGGACTAAAATGTATTGTTTGAAAATCTATTTTCAATAGAAGTACAAGAAAGAACTGCTTTGGAGTAATGTTCTTATACATTGTAAAGATTTGTCACTTGAATTGAGTTAATAAAATTCTGATTGTCCAGTAGCTAAGCAGGAAGTATTGATGGGGTAACCAGACGAGGAGAATTCTGGGAGGAGGAAGTATGGAGTCAGGAGTCAATAGCCAGATACTGAGGAAGCAAGATGTAAATGCCTTATTGAGAAAGGGTACACAGCCACATGGCTAAACATAGATAGGAATTGTGAGTTAATTTAAAAGTAAGAGCTAGTTAGTAGTAAGCCTCAGCTACAGGCCAAGCATTTACAATTGTTATAAGCTGCTGGTGTTTATTTGGGACTAAATGACTTCAGGATTGGGCAGGACATAAATTTTCATCTATATAGAACAATAATATTTTAAAAGGGTTGTTTGGCCCTTCTGAGTCATTCATATTAGGCTCTCATTGCTATCATATCAAATAGCATATCAAATAGCACAAGGAAGGTGGACTGAGAGAATAAAGACTTCCCATCATGAAATTTAGTAATAATATTTGTGATTCATGCTATACTGATTTGATCCTCATTTTTATTTTTAAAAATTATTTATTTAAATTTATGTGTATAAGTATTTTTGTCTGTGTATGCCTGGTTCCTTTGGGAACCAGAAGATGGTGTTATATTTCCTGAAACTAGAGTTACAGATGGTTTTAAACTGTCATGTCAGTTCTTGAGTGCTGGGGATTATGTCTGGGTCTCTGAAAGAGAGGCATTGTTTAAGTTTGTCGTGAAATATCTTGTTTACTCCATCTATGGTGATTGATAGTTTTGCAGGGTATAGTATTCTAGCTTGGCAGCCATGCTCTTTTAGCGTCTGTATAACTTCTGACCAAGCCCTTCTAGCTTTCATCGTTTCCATTGAATAGTCAGGCGTTATTCTGATGGGTCTGCCTTTATTGGTAAGTTGGCCCCTTTCTTTTGCAGCTCTTAAAATTTCTTCTTTGTTCTGTATGTTTTGTGACTTGATTATTATGTGGCGGGCTGACTTTTTTGGGAGGACAAATCTATTTGGCGTTCTGTCAGCTTCTTGTATCTATAGGCATTTCCTTCTTTAAGTTAGGAAAGTTTCCTTCTATGATTTTATTTAATATGTTATCTGTGCCTTTGAGCTGGTATAATTCTCCTTCTTCTATTCCTATTATTCTCAAGTTTGGTCTTTTCATGGTGTCCCAAATTTCCTGAACATTTTGTGTTGTGGCTTTTTTTGGTTTTAGTGTTTTCTTTGACTGATGTATCTATTTCTGTAATTGAGTTTTCTACTCCAGGGATTCTCTCTTCCATCTCTTGGATTCTGTTGGTTGTGCTTGTATCTGTAGTTCCAGCTTTTTTCTTCAGATTTTCTATTTCCACCTTTGCCTCATTTTGTGCCTTTTTTATTGCTTCTGTTTCAACTTTTAGTTCCTGGAATGTTTCTTTCATTTGTTGGTTTTCCTTTACTTGGTTTTCTTGGTTTTCTTTCCAGGATTTGTTCATCTCTTCCAATTATTTGTTTGTATTTTCTTCTATCCCTTTAAGGGAATTTTTATATCCTTTTTGAAGGCTTCTATTATCTTCATAAAGGTGTTTTTGCTGTTGTTTTCTCCTGTTTCCTCTTCATTGCTATGTTCAGGTATTGGTGATGTAGAACCACCAGTTTCTTCTGCTGTTACCTTGTTTTTCTTTATATTATTATATGTATTGTTTCACTGGCCTCTGCCCATTGCTTCAGTTGTTCACACTTAGTCAGTTGTGGTTAGAGGGCTTACGTGTCTCCTGTGTGCTCTGAATATGAGGTCTGCACAGTCTCTGACTTTGCTCTGGACAGCGGTCTGCGTTTCAAAGGTATCTGTCTATCCCTCTATGATCAAGCAGTTTGCCCTGGAGGCAGGGCCCAGCCATGGGAGATCCCTTCTGCTAGTGGTCACTGGGGAAGGACCCTCCTAGTTTTAGCCTAGGGCCAGTCAGCTAGCCTAGAGTCTCAGATCAGGAGCCTTGATATGACCCAGACCTCCACAGAGGGATTCTCCCTGTGGGCAGCCCAGGAGCTGAAGTTCCCTCACCTCCGAGTTTGCTCTGGACACAGTTTGTCTGTGATGACGCAGCTTGCCCTGGATTTCACAAATTCTCAAATTTGTTTCATTTTAAGAGAATCAAGATTTGATAGTTTAAAGAGCTTTGAAATCAGTAGTCTCCTACCTTCCAGTCTTCTAACTTTATTATGGAGTTCCTGATCATATTCTCCGGTATGAAAAGATCTGTGGTTTAGTAAGTCTACCAAATGCAATCTGCTATCTCTGACTCTCTTATAGGTTTTAGGGCACTTTGATGGAATACTCAAGTAAATGACTTTCTCATTTTTGCTCAACTTGGGACCATGTGGATTGTTCTAATATGGTACCAAACCAGAAATTCTCTTTTAACTTACACCAATATCTGATGGGTTAAGACAATCCTTTCATGAGAATAAATTCCTGTGCTTCAGAGTTTTAGCCCCTTATTCCTACAACCAATTTACTTAAAATTGAACAAAGTGGGATAACCATTTGATAAGGATATCAATTGTATGGAACCCTCTTAATCTCTTCAGTGATATCCTCATAAAGTCTTTCAATTCACTATCACTATATACACTGATGGCCTTCCTTATGAAGTCCCTGGCTTGCAAATTAATCTTTTCTCTCAGCCCATCAGGTCTTAAATTTGTTCCCTTCTTTTACACTACTGTCTGTCTTTTCTGTTTACTGAATTTCAGCAACATTCTCCATTTCCCTCCTTGATTAGTTTGCCTACTGTTAGCCTCTGCTCAGAGACTATTTTATTTCTCATGTTGGCACACCCATAACAATCCACCTGTCTCTTAACATTCAGGTGCTTTCTATGGCCTCCACTCTGTGCATGAGAAAACATCTGCGGCCATCTATTTCAAGTAGGAGGTAATGAGGTGTTGCCTTATCAACAGATACACCTTGCTATTATAATCATCCCTTGATAGTGAGAGGAAGCTCAAAAAGATGGTATCCCAAAGGACCAGATAGCAACTTAGACTTAATTCTAACCTCTCCTCACATTGCTCACTAAACTTTTTGTGAAAACATCCCTGGGCTCTACTAATATGATAGTGGAATGGGTCCCTCTACTTCCTTCCTGGTCTCTTACTCCTTTTTCTCTTGCATCTCTTCAAAGTGTTCCATGACAGCTTATGGATAGTATCATATCACTACTCCTTTCAATTTACAAAACCCTTGAGAAAAATAGTTTCATTAAACTTCCCCTTCCTTTTGTTCCTCTATTGTCCTAATCTCTATTCCTTTTCTCTCTCTCTCTTTTCTTCCTTCTTTCATCATAGTTTAATTTATTCTCTATAAAACTCACTTACTTTAAATGTACAATTTCAGATTTGTATAGTGTCAGCTCACATGTATATTTAGAATATTGTCATTGGCTACTCTCCATCAACAGTTACATCACTATAAATTTGCCTATTCTGATCACTAACTAACACTAGAGTCATATGTACTAGTTTGTGTCTGACTACTTTTAATTATCATGGTTTTAACATTTACTCACATTATAGAGTCTATCAGCACTTGATTTTTAAAGACAGAATCATATCTCTATATATTGATGAATCACATAATAAATTACAGTTTGTTTATTCCTTCACCTGTTGATGGATACTTGTATTGTTTTACTCTTTGCTTCTGTAAGTAATGCATATTCATGTACAAATTTTTGTTTGAATACTACTCAGCATATTTTCTTGAGAATGGAATTGCAGAGTCATATGGTTAACATGTTTAACTTTTTTAACTTTTTATTTATAAAATAAAGTCTTTTATTCATGTATCCCTTTGGTCCCCTTCCCTTCCCTCCTCCCAATCCCTCCCAGTCAGTTTTCAGCCAGAGCTTAGTGTGTGCAAAGCAACTACTCTACCAACTGCCTAGAAAAAGGGTTGTTTGATATGACTCCTCCCCCTCAAAAAATAACACAGACAAATTACATCCTTTAAGTCATCTGATAGGATTGTTGACATCAGAGGTTTCTAAATTCCTTTTATAGTTCCTGTATGTCACACCCATCAGAATGTCTATAATCAAAAGACACATGATAACACATGTTGGTAAGACTCTGAAGAAAGTGAAATCATCACATTATGGTGGCAGGAATATAAACTTTTTTAGCCATTATGGAAAACAGTTTGGTGGTGCTTTAAAAAGTTAAACATAGGATGACAACTGGACTATTCCAGCTTCTAGATACATAGCTGACTAAGTGGTGAGCAGTACCCAGACCCACAGGCCAAGCAGAGACCTTACTACTCTTCAAACCCTGGCTCTTGGACAAACTCATTCCCCAACATCTCAAACATACCCAGCTCTGCCTTAAGCCAAAGAATGTAGTAGGCTTGTATTCTGTTCAATTGTAAATAACTGTTCTGCCTACAAGTATAATAAAAATGCTGATTGGCTGAAGGCAGACACAATGTGTGGGTGGATCTACCAGACTAAGAAAACTCTGGGAACATCTCAGAACATACACAAATTTCACAGAGATGCCAGGAGAAAAAGTAGACCAAAGAAGCTAAAATGCTGTTCTAAGAAAAGTTGCAGAGCCTCATGGCCAAACAGGATACAAATAATGGGTTGGATTAAGGATAAAGAGTTAGCAAACTATATGCCTGGGCCCTAGGCCAATCAGCATGAGATTAATATAAGTGTCTGTGTGATTCTATGGGACTAACAGACTGCTGGTCAAACCTCTGGTCTAGACCCAAAAGTCCCAGCCAGAAACCAAATACAGCAAAAGAAAGCTGGGAAAGCACTTCCCAAGCCCAATTTCCAGCAAAACACAGCCTGTGGGACATCCCATGGGCCAAAACCCACCCAAACCACAATCTGTGTCATCACACTCTGACAACTGGGACACCCGAAGCCTCCAGATACAAAGCTGACTAAGAGCTGACTAAGAGCCAACTAAGAGCTGACTATAAACAACCCATGTGACAATGGGAGACATGCAGCTCCTTGGTTTACAGCCAACTGTGAGCCAAACTAGAGCAGCCCTTGAAATTTTTGGAGACACACAGCCCAGAGTCCCACAACTGACTAAGAGAAAATCAAGAGCTGACCAAGAGTGAACCAAGGAAGCAATGGGCAGACACCAGTGCAAGAATACATATAACAATATAAAGATCAACAAGACACCACCAGAAGAATCTGGTGGTTCTAGCTAAAGCAGTAAGAGAACACAAGGACATTAAGGGGATACAAATTAGAAAGACAGAACTCAAACTATCTGTATTTGCAGATAATATGATTGTATACATAAGTGACCCACAAAATTCTACCAGGGAACTCCTACAGCTGATTAACACCTACAGCAATTAGCAGGTAGAAGATTAACTCAAAAAAATTAATAGCCCTTCTATATACTAATGATAAAATGTCTGAAAAATAAATAAGGGAAACATCACTCTTTATATTAGCTGCAAATAGCATTAAATACTTTGGAGTAACTATAAACAAAGAAATAGCAGACCTGTTTGACAAAGACTTTAGTCACCGAAAAAATAAATTAAAGAGGATATTAGAAAATGGAAAGCTCTCCCATGTTCCTGAATAGGTAGGATCAACATAGTAAAAATGGCAGTTTTACCAAAAGCAATCTACAGATTCAATGCAATCCCTATCAAACTCTGAACACATTTTTTATAGACCTTAAAAAACAATACTCAGCTTCATATGGAATAACAGGAAACCTAGGATTGCCAAAACAATCCTGCTCAATAAAAGAACTTCTGGAGGCATCACCATCCCTGACTTCAAGCTATACTACAGAGTGACAGTAATAAAATCAGCCTGGTACTGGCATAAAAACAGACTTGTGGATCAATGGAATCATTAACCGACACACCTATGAACACTTGATTTTTGATAAATAGGCCAAAAATATTCAATGGAAAAAGATAGTATCTTCAAAAAATTGTGTTGGCATAACTGGATAGTAGTGTGTAGAAAAATGCAAATAGATCCAAGCCTGTCACCCTGCACAAAACTCAAATCCAAGTGGATCAAAGACCTCAACATAAACCCAGTTACACTGAACTTGATAGAAAAGAAAGTTGGAAATACCTGACAACACATTGGCACAGATGACAGCTAACTAAATATAACACTAGTAACACAGACATTAAGAACTACAATTAATAAGTGGTACCTCCTGAGACTGAGCAGCTTCTGTAAGGTCAAGGGCACAATCAATAAGACAAAACGACAGCCTACAGAATGGGAAAAGATTTTCACCAACCCTACAACTGACAGAGAACTGATCTCTAAAATATATAGAGAACTCAAACTAAAGGCCCAAAACCTAAATGACCCAAAACCTAAAAAAAAAAAAATGGGATTAGATCTAAAAAGGAAATTCTCAGCAGAAGAATTACGAATAGCTGAAAGGCACTTAAAAATTGCTCAAGGGTTGGAGAGATGGCTGAGAGGTTAAGAGCACTGACTGTTCTTCTGCAGGTTCTGAGTTCAATTTCCAGCAACCACATGGTGGCTCACAACCATCTATGATGACATCTGGTATTCTCTTCTGTATATTGTATACATAATAAATAAATCTTTAAAAAACATATTTTTAAAAAATGGCTCAACATCTTTATCCATCAGAGAAATGCAAATCAAAATAACTTTGAGATAACCACTTTACACCTGTCAGAATGGCTAAGATTAAAAACACAGATGACAACCTATGCTGGAGAGGATAAAGAACACAGGGAACACTCCTCCATTGCTGGTGGGAGTATAAATTCGTACTCTGGAATTCAAGATTGCGTTCCTCAGAAAACTGGGAATCAATCTTCCCCAAGGATCCAGCAATACCAATATTAAGCATATACCCAAAGGATGCACATTTGTACTCCAAAGGCATTTGCTCAACTATGTTTCTAGCAGCATTATTTGTAATAGCAAAAACCTGGAAACAACCCTAGATGCCCTTCAAATGAAGAAAGAGCAAACTGTGGTACATCTACGCAATAGCTTACTACTCAGCAGAAAAAAAAAAAGAAAAGAAAAAGAAAAAGAAACGGCATCCTAAAATTTGCAGGCAAATGGTTGGATTTGAAATATCCTCCTGAACGAGGTATCAAAAGCCCAGAAATGTAGGCATTGGGATGGACTCACGTATAGGTGGACTTTAGACAAAAATCAAAGAATACCCAACTGCAAACCACAACCTCTGAACAGCTTGGGACCAGAAAGAACTTAATAGAGTCTTCCAGGTATCCCCTTAGGAATTATTCTTATAGATTATATGGTGAATGCTTATAATCCTTGTTCTTTGGAGGTAGAAGCAGGAGGTTCAGGAGTTAAAGGTCATCCTTGCCTATATATTGAGTTTGAAGCCTACCTAGGATACTTGAGATCTTGTTCCAAAAATAATCAGTCATTCAGTAAATTAAGAGATCAATCAAATATTTCTGTAGTTCTGTGAACTGAAAATTTCCCCTCTGTTCATGCTATTAGCTTCACTGGTAAGGCCTTAATTTTTGTATTTCAAGTTGAAATATGCAAGCTGTAAGAGATAAAGGTCTGTTCTCATATTTCACTGTATACACATACTGTTTCCTCATATGATTCATTAGAAAGGCTATCAATTCTGCAGTGTTTGTTCTGCACTCTCTTATTCAAAGTCAGTAGCCCAAAAGCACAACAAATAAAAACAAAATTAGAAAAATGGGATTGCATTAAAGTAAAAGGCTTCTGAGGAATTTATACAGAATTCTCAAAAGAGGAAGTTTAAATGCCCAAGAAACACTCAAAAGAATATTCAACATCCTTACTCATCAAGAAAATGAAATCCAAACTACTTTGAAATTTCACCCTACACTTATCAGAATATCTGTGATAATAAAAGAAATGACAGCTCATGCTGATGAGGTTGGGAGTAAGGAGAACACTCCTCCTTTGCTGGCAGGAGTGAAAACCTGCACAGCCACTATGGAAATCAGTGTGGAGGCTCCTTAGGAAAATGGGAATAAATTTATGTCGAGGCTCAGCTATAACACTCCTGGGCCTATACCCAAAGGATGCTCAATCATACCACAAAGACACTTGCTCAACTATGTTCATTGCAGCATTATTCATAATAGCTAGAAAGTAGAAACAACCTAGATTGTCTCTCAGCAGATAAATGGATAAAGAAAATATGTTGACACAATGGAGTATTACTCAGTCATGAAATTTAATTACTCAGCTATTAAAAAAGTAAAAATAAATAAATTTTAAAAATTACTCAGCTATTATATAATATCATGAAATTCACAGGTAAGTTGATGGAACTTGAATAATTATCATGAGAGGAATATCTCAGATCCAGAAAGTTACATATTGTATGTATTTGCTTATATATAGATATTAGTTGTTGGATATTAGTTGTTAGAGGCAATAATAACCATGCTCTAACCTGTAAAACTACAAAATTTATAGGGACTTGGAGATCTCATTAGGAAAGGGAAATAAAATAGTTGTCAGTGAACTGAGAGTTCTGGAATAAGAAGATCAAGAGAAAAGACGAACAGAGAGGTACACAATGGGCAAAATACTGGGAGAAACAGCTAAAATTAAGGGTTTTTTTAGGAGTAGTATGGAAATCCAATACAATAGTATCCTCCTAAAACATAAAGGCAATGTAAATTATATCACCAATTAATGGTGGAGAGAGCCCCAAATGGCCATCTTTTGTCACTAAATGAGGTTTTTTGTATCAGGATTGGGTTCCATCTAATTGAATTGTTGGCCAATCCATTCCTATGAGACTCTCTAGTTAACTTAGGCTATTGCCTAATTTATAACTGATGGCAAGTTCCCATTGCTGGAGACAACATATACAGAACTCCTTGAACATGGAGAAGTCAAACTGGTGACTACATAGAGCCTTCACCCTTATGTGCTAGTATCATTGGTATTGGAAGGTACTCTGCAGGCTACCACAAGAGAAATGAAAACACTAAGTCAGCCACAAACCACTTTATCTGCAATGGTGTCCTGCCTTCAAAATATGCTAGGGCAATGATAACACCAAACTTGTGGTCTAAACAGTATCTGATTTGAACTAAGGCCCACTCCACAAAAATGGAATCCATTTCCAACACTGCTTGAGTAATCAAGAATTTGAGAGTAGATATTCTAGGGATGTAGGATAAACCCAAATACTACTTTTTTTTTAAGCAGCGAAAACATGACTCCTATTGACATTCTGCTATACTCACATCAGTATATTGCTCAGCCATCATCAGACACTTCCTCCTGCAGCAAATGGGAACAAACACAGAAACCAACAGCTAGACATTATGTAGACAATAAGAGACCTTTAAATACTCAATTATAAATGGGAAAATTCTATCAAATCCTTCCCTTCAGGGATAAGGGAACCCCACAGAAGTGGAGGTGGAAAGAATGTAAGAGCCAGAAGGGATGAAGTGACACCAATAAATGAAGGCCCTTTAAATCAACATGATCAAAGCTCATATGAATTCATGGAGACTGAAACACCATGCATAAGACTGCACTAGATCCTCAGTGTGTGTGTGTGTGTGTGTGTGTGTGTGTGTGTGTGTGTAACCCATATGGAGGTTTGAGGACAACTTGGAGGAATGTTTCTTTCCTTCTGTCAGGTTATCCATAGGACAGTATTTCAGGTACCTTTTCCCAGTGAGCCATCTGGCCATCCCCAGAGTTTTCCTTTTTGGCACTCAGTATGGTTTTGTCTAGTGAATCCCTGATATAACTAATCACACTAGTCACAATCGATGGGACTACTGGTGGTAAGAGCAACTGAAGAGGAGCTGTCAAGATAACCCACAAGCAACAAGAGTGTACTTTTTCCCAGAGGATCTACATTTGGTTCCCAGTATCCACATATATGAAGTCATTCACAACTACCTGTAACTGTAGCTCTAGGGGATGTGATGCCCTTTTCTGACCTCAGTGGGCACTAGCATTCACATACATATAACCCACCCAGATAAACAAACAAACACAGAATTAAACATAATATGTGTTATATGAAAAAGTTAGCTTGGTTTTATCATTATAGTAAGAGCAGATGTAAACCTCAGAACACAAAATTGGGAAGACAACACAACACTTTATAAATATTGTAGCTCAGATAATAGCTGAATAAACGAGTCAGAAAAAATAGTGTGGAAAAAATTTGGTTCATTAGAAGCATCAGAGAATCTATGGATACATTAGGAAGTTATAAAGGACTGACATTAGGACATCAATCCCATTTTCAGTGACAGGTTCCTTTACAGTGCTAAACTCACTAGGGGGAACTTTGGCATGGCCCTCAGGAATTGCTCAGAAGGAAGATTGCCACAGAAGAAGGGAATTATCATTGCACAACAATTGGATGCTTGTGAGTTTAAGTGAAGGAAAGTAGAGTGGGAGTAAAATGATGATAGCTTTTAACTCACCAGTTTATGGAGAGAGACAATTTTGTAGGCCATCCTACAAGAGCAATTTTCAACCAATATTAGGAAAACAGAAAAATTTAATGGCCATAAATAGACTTTATAAGTTGTTCAAAAACAGAGTCAAAGGTCAAGTGTTAACATTTTTTCACAATTTGGATACTAAAAGATTAGCTCTTGGAGGATGGTTCCATGCTAGAAAAATGATAGATGAAGCAGTGAAAGGATAGCTGGACACAGACAGATGATTTAACGTTATGTTTATACACATAGCCTATAGATCTAGGTTGAGTTTCCCTCTGGGGAACTTCTAAATACAAATCTGCATTCTGTGAATGGGAATAATAAACAGTCATAAAGCTATAAGTTTATTGTCCACCAATACAAAATAAATAGGTAGATAGATAGATAGATAGATAGATAGATAGATAGATAGATAAACAAAAGTGTCTCTATTAGAAGCATAGTTTTCAGCAGTAAACTGACAACCACAGAAGTGATTTGGTTTCCTAGATATGATCTGAACCTTGTGATATTGATATGATCTTAAAGCCAAGATGACTTTTTTTTTTAAGATTTATTTATTTATTATGCATACAGTTTTACAGAAAAGGGCACCAGACCTCATCATAGATGGATGTGAGCCACCATGTGGTTTTGCTGGGAATTGAACTCAGGTCCTCTGGAAGAACAGTCAGTGCTCTTAACCTCTGAGCCATCTCTCCAGCCCCGCCAAGATGACTTTTGAAGTCAGTGTGTAGGGGAGGATGGCCTTCTGTATCCAATTCCTATTCCATGTGGTGGGATCACAGGCTGCTGCTGCAACACTGTGCTTTGTGTGGTGCTGGAAGTTATACTGTGGGCCCTTCTAGGTGGTAGGGGAGTATCTATCTACTGAACTATGAACTACATTCTCAGGCCACCATAAAAATATCATATCACTGATGCTGATGAAATCAGTGTCAGTGTTGGAAGGTGATTTTCTTGATATGAACTTTATTATTGGTTTCTTTTGTGTTGTTTTCTGTGAACTACTGCTGCTAAAAGGAACATTAGGAAGCAGGGGTGCAGGAGATCTGACGTCCTTAGAAATCTCAGTAGAAAATATCTTGTCCTATGAATGAATTTCATATTCAGAGACCAGCTCCAAATTAGTTGAACAGAATGTACTGAAGTACAGAGAAAATGGCTAATCAGCAATCAAGAAATAATGGAAGTAATTTTTAGAACCAAAATTGTGTTCAGTACCAGCTGCATTGTGTAGGCAAAGAACATTGGCCTGGAGAGCAAAGCCAATTCCATTTTTAAGTCTGGTGCTGTCATGAACAGCAGCCTATAAAGCCACATGATAGGAATAGAGGAAAATTTACACTTCCACAAAGTCCAAGGTGGGTACCTCTTAAATGATAATTTTTATCTGATTCCCAAGCCCATATGCTCATCTTTCTTGTAATATTATGGATGAAGTATCTCTCATAAAGTTTCAACTTTAGCAGGTATCTCACTTTGTTTTTTTTTAATTATGATAAACACCATGACCAAAAGCAATCCAAAGAGGAAAGGGCACGTTACATCTTATAGGTTACACTTGATCATTAAGGGAAGCCAAATCAAGAACACAAGGAATTCTGCTTACTGGCTTGATCTCCTTGTCCATTGCTCACCCTTATTTCTTATACTACTCAGAGTCACTTTCCCATGAGGATTCTTATCATCCAATAGACTGGGTAATACCGTAGTAATAAAAAATTTAAGAAAATGCCTCACAGATGTGGTGACAGGTCAGTCTGATGCAGGCGATTCTTCTTTTGAAGATTTTTTTTCCCCAGGTATCTCTCAAATTGTGTCATGATGTCAATGGAAACTAAGTATGATACTAGGTGCCTTGCGGTAATGATTTTTCCTTGGATGCCTTCCATTTATAGTCAATGTACAGATTATCACTCTCTGGGTCTTGCATGGGCTATGTAAATGATCTATCATTGAACTATACCCAAAGTTTTTAACCCTTAATTACCATTTCCCACTAGTCTGTTGGTTAATTCTCATAGCTCTTTAAACAGATTAATTTCTCTCTTTTTGCTCACTCCCCTTACATCTCTTTCCCCCTTATCTCTTTCTTGTACTACACCTGGAACCAAGAGCCTTGTACATGCTTGACACTAAACTCCTTTCTCAGCCTCAATTTTGTCTACCTTTATATCCCTTGCCTGTTTCCCATATAACTTTTTCATGTCATTGGAGTTTTGAACATGGGAGAAAGAAGGTGTATAGCAAAATAATATTAAAGTGGTTTAGATAAAACCCTTGCAATCCTAAATCTTAATATAAGAACAAAAATCTTCATTATCCAAAATGAAGAAAGATTTTTCTTTATTTATACTTATAAGCATCAAGTCAAGCCAACAGCAAAGAGGCACTAGTATGACTTTGAACCAATGGAAAGAATTTCAAAGTTGGAAGGTCGATCTGTTTAGATTAGTGATATTTGTGGTTTCTTTTTTATTTTTACAATGGTCATTTATGGATCAAGGTTCATTTACTTTGTTATGTGCTTGTGTAATTTTTGAGAATATAATTATAAAACCCATTTCCCTATATGCCTTCACTGGGAGTTTTTAGGTCTTGTTCTGATATAATATTTGTTTAGCCCAAAACCTGATGTGTTTTTAAAGTGTTAATATACTAGATAGTAGAATAAATCTAGTCCACTTAGAAAAAATGCAAGGAGAATAGCACCTATAGAAAGATTGTAAAGAGTAAGAATAGTAATGTTATCCACTGCTATTATTACAAATGATAAGTCCATAACTCTAACTTGGAAATCACAGTTATGTGTATATATCATATAATCTATGTGAATATATAATGTTCAGATTCTCCAAAGTACATCTAGATATTTGAGTTTTACAATTATATTCTTCCTAAATTTTTCTTTTCCACATTCCTCCCCTTCTGCCTTCCCTTCCTTCTTCTCTTCCTCTTCTTGCTTTTTTGAGAAAGAGCCTAAATATGTAGCCCAAGCCAACCTTGAACTTGTGATTCTCATACCTCACCCTCATGACTGATAGTATTACAGGTATTTATCAGCAATATCAACATGCTTGGGTTATCACTTTGTCCCAGCCAGGTCTTTTGTTTTTTTTTTCAATTTATAAAATAAGGTCTTTTTTATTCATATATCTCCTTGCTCCCCCTCCCTTCTATCCTCCCAATCCCTCCATCCAGTCTTTACGATCCCTCCACCCCATCTCCCCCTCTCCTCCCCACAAAGGGCAAGAAGTCCCAAGACTGGTCAGCTCAGCATGGAGCATCCACTTCAGACAAGTCCGATTTCCTCATTCTAATATCAAGACTGGGTTAGGTGTTCCTCTGAAGGAAATGAGCTCTGAGGTACCAACCCACAGGCAGAAACAGTCTGATCCCTCCCCTCAAGGCTCCACATACTACCCATGACAATCCACAGTTGCCTACCCCTGAAGAGCCTAGCTCCTTTTCCCGATTGTTCCTCCCTGGCTGTTCTTGATTCAGTGAGCTCCCTAGAGCTCCAGGCAGCCATCACTGTGGGAATTTTCCTCGTAATCCCTATTCCTTTGATCATACAGACTCTCTTCCCCTTCTCTCAGCTGTATCTGGAGCTTAGCCCATTGCTCAGCCATGGTTCTTTGCCTCGGCCTATATTCATTGTTGGATGTAAGTTCTGTGATGACACTTAGGATAGTGTCCTAAGTTATTCATTTGATTATAGGGGAAGTCTTGTTTAGGCACCCCCTCCATTATTGTTTGGAGGCCTAGCCAGGGACATCCTGTGAGTTCTTGGAGGTTTCCCTATGACTGGGTCTCTTCCAACTCCACATTGGCTTCCTCTACTAAGATCTCCATCTCCAAGGTGCGGGTCCAAGGTGCTTTGGATCCCAAGCTGTTCAGTGGTTGTGGTTTGTAGCTTGGATGTGCTTTGCTTTTTATTTAAAGTCCATATTTCCTCCAGAGGAACACCTAACCCAGTCTTGATATTAGGATGAGGAAATTGGACTTGCCTGGAGTGGATGCTGAACTAAGCCACCTTGGGATTTTGGGACCTCCTGCCCTTGCTGGGGAGGAGATAAAGTGATGGGGAGAAGAGAGAGTGACTGGGAGGGGCGGGAGTGGGAAGGGAGTTTGAACAAGTATATACATGAATAAAAAATGAGACTTTACTAAAAAAATAAGAATGCAAACCAGAAAAATCAAACACATTAAAAAAAAGATCTCCATCTCTTTTTAATCCCTCTTTGTTGCTCCTCTCACTCAATCATCTCTTTCTCTCAAGATTTGTTTCCACCTCTTTTTAGTTGCAACCCTTTATACTCCCAATTAGCTAAGGAGATCTTCTCTATTTTCTGGGCTGTGGGACTAGGCCAGCCAGAAACTTTCTATCACAAAAATGTTGCTTAGGCTCCCCCAAATGTCTCTGACACGTCTTCAGATATGCCTCTGTCCACAGGACAGGAATCATATTCCTCTCTCTCTCTCTCTCTCTCTCTCTCTCTCTCTCTCTCTCTCTCTCTCCCCCTTTTCCCTCCCCCATACCACACCATATATTTGTTCATTATAATAGTGTCTGACTGAGGCAGGCCATATTTTCTTTTTGCTCCCCCACCCAGGACAGAGTTCCAAAAGTTGAACTTTCCATCATTTGCATTATAAAGCAGCTTAATCTTGGAGGATGTTAAGTGAGATTGTTAAGTATCATAATAAAAGATGAATTTTATTTGAAATAGACCAAAACATTAAAGGCATGTGACTGAATTGCTTCATATATTTCTTTAAAAACTGGAACAGGGTTAACAAACCAAGCATGTAGGGTAGCTATGAGACGTGAACTCAATGACTTGAAAATTAAGATCTTCCAGGCAATCCTGGAGTGGATATGCCATGAACTTCTGGCCCTTTGTGGGGAGGGGAGGGGGAGGCTGAAGGTTAACTGGGAGGGACTGGGAGGAGGGAAGGGAGGGGGAGCAGTGGGAAACATGGATAAAAATGACTTTATTTTATAAATAAAAAAGAAAAAATGAAACAAAAAAAGAAAATTAAGATCTTCCTAGACAAACATCAAGTAATTAGGATTGTGTCATGGCGCAGATAGTAAAAATTTGCCAAAAAATTTTCACTACAGTATCAAGTATGAAGAAACTCAATTCTGACACTTACTTTACTTAAAGATAAAATAAGGCAAAGAAACTGTACAATCTTGATTTCTAGTTAACATAGAAGCCAGTCCTTGGGGCTGGAGAGATGGCTCAGCGGTTAAGAGCACTGACTGTTCTTCCAGAGGACCCGGGTTCGATTCCCAGCACCCACATGACAGCTAGCAACTGTCTGTAGTTCCAAGATCTGACACCCTTACACAGTTATACATGCAGGCAAAACACCAATTCACATAAAATAAAAATAAATATATAAAAAAGGATCTAGTTATTGACTGTGGATGAGGATGTTCTAAGGTAAAGCATTTTCTTAGCATAATATAGATAGACAGGCATCTAGATGAATGGATCAGATAGATAGAAAGAAGAGAATACCATCCAGCCATTCTTTCACTGTTTAGTTTTTTCTAGCTTCTTTGCCCATATGCCCACTATTCAAATGATAGTAACTGCCTGAGTTAGTGAGAGCTAAAACTCAAGGTATCACAAGCAGGTTTCTTAGGAAGGCAAGTTAATCTAGGAAGGTAAAAATGACGTCATGAAGATTTGTTTCTGGCTGTCAGCACGAGTTTCGTTTACTGCACTCCTGCTTTCAGGAGCATTTGAAGCTAAGAGTTCTGTAGAAAATGCATGTTAACATAGCCTACAGCATAGAACAAAACATATTCTTAAAAGCTAGAGTCTAAGCCATGTAGTGTTTAAGGATAACAGCCATGTCCAGGTATTTACCAGAAGGAAGTACAGAAACAGAGAGGGTTATTAGATGGTCGAAATTTCATAGAGAATAGATAACATGTAGTGTTTTTCACATTGTCACTGTCTGTGGTCTGATTTTTACCAGAGCTTGGAGTAGGTATAATACTCCTTGTAGAGTTATGTAGCTCTGATTGTAGTATTGAAGGTGCAGTAAGGAGAATTTGACCTATCATTGAATACTGAGCAAATCATCATTTGTTTAAGGATAGTATAGGTCTTGAAATATTGCCTACTGCCTGTGTTTTTATGACTCTTGGGCTATATAAATGCATTGTTTTCTATATGTTAAAATCATTCTAAAATACTGAAGAATAAGGATATTTTATTATGCATGGAAAAATAATGAAGTAATGCACATTTTAGCATTAATAAAACATAGACTTATTGGAAGAGATCTAAATTTACTTATTTACATATTGATTATGAATGCTTCATACTTCAATGATACTTGTGACAGATACCACATGACCTTTAAAATTCAAAGTATTTTCTTTAAAGACCTTTGGCGGATGTTAGTCATCCCTGGTTTAGAGTATGAAGTGTGATTCTATACTTTAATGTTATAACACTGTATTCAGGGCTTGATTACATTTAATACTTTACAGGGTTGCTTGTAATGCTGGTAGAAGTAAACACTACCACAGAGATCAGCCTGAAATCAGTGAGCAAGGTATATTTGTGCCTAAGCATTGACAATACATATAGGGAGTTAAACTGTAAAACCAAGATATTAGTGTTCATTCCCTCTTGACACCAACAGATTGCTGTCTGAAGTTTTCTATGTCTGCTTTGTGCTCAATAAATTACTTCTTCTCTAACTGTTGGACTTTTCTTTGTTATTGGCCTTTTCCTCTGGATCTCTGATTAGGGTTATAATTCACACCCTGAGGGTAGGTCTTACTATGAGTTCCAGCCTGAATGTCTGGGACCTTGAAGCTCTAAGAAGCTCTTTCTCTTCTGATTGCCTATGGAATCTGGACTTTACATTGCCTACTTCTCTAGGTCAGCTGTCTCTTTGCTCTAATATAAATGAACCATTCAAGACAAGGTCATGTGATGAAATGTTTAGTCCTACCGCTTTCCCTATTCATTCCCAGGATCACAGAAGCATCACAATTCAATCAAGTCATTTTGTTCTCATCTTTCAGCTCTTATTTGATATAGCAAACATTATCTTGAAGGTAGCTCCTACACAAAGTTTCAGTCAATCCTTTTTCACTCCCAACTATTTCCCTATCTTTCTTCTGTACAGGTCCAAAGATCCACTGTGGCTTAGTACACATTAATCACAATAGCCAATAGAACATGGACTATTACAAGTGAAAGGAATCTTGCATCCACATTACAGATAAGATCATTCCAAATTTCCACAAAGGAAAATAGATGTATTTATTCAATGTATTTGCCAAAAATTTAGCAGCTTGCTTTTTAAAAGTTTCCTAGAAAACAAAAATTAAATTTCATAAACTGTTTCATCAATGACTTAATTATGTATTCATTTAATTTGACCCATGATTAAAAAGCAAATAAGACAATCTGAGAGAAAATATGTGTGCCCAAAAATGGAAACAGGAGAAAATAAAATATATTCAATAATTTCAGGCTGTATACAAGCAGGATTAGTTTGGGTAATATGTACCATGGCTTGCCATTTCATTTTCCCATTTCAGTTAGTTATCTCATAGATTTTTGTGAGTGTTTTAATGCCGGAATCTTTAACATCCCAACTGAGAGATGGCTTAGTACGTAAGAACAATTGATACTTAGGTTTGAGGATCTGAGTTCAAATATGCAGAACCCCTGTAAAGATCCAGGTATAATTTCAGTATGCCTGTCACCCCTATGCTGAGGAGAAAATAGAGACAGGCTCTTTGGGGTTTTGTTCCACACCAGTCTAGGCCCAGGTTCAGCAATAAATTCTCTCTCAAAGAAATGAAGTAGACAATAATACAATAAGAATGCTGAAGTCCTCCTCTGTTCTCTTCATTTGCATACAGTCATGTGTACCTGTACATACAAGTACACACACCTCCCCCATTCAGGAGAGAGAGAGAGAGAGAGAGAGAGAGAGAGAGAGAGAGAGAGCATGACTAATAGAGATACAGACTTTGGTCCTGGAATGTCATGGTGATTCTTATCTCAAATGATTAGAACTGGAAGGCAGTGGTACTGAGATCTATGAATTGTGGAGTTCTAGCTCAAGAGGTTTCAGAGCTAAAGAATATTTGTGACTGAGATAGAGACCATTCTTCTTGTATCTTGGCAAAGAATGTGGTTGCTTTCTTCTTTTGTACTAAGATTTTACCTAATCTACATTAAAAAGTAATGGACCAATTTGACAGAAGAGGTATGACCCTGTCACATTATGCAGGTCTACAATGAAAAAGAACAAGTTGGGGAAACAAATACAGAATATACAGGTTTCAGAGAAAAGAACTCCAGGAAATGTAATGTTAGAGCCAAGGCTTCTGTTGAAATAGATATGGAGGACCTAATCTGAGATAAGTAGAGGGATGCCCTAAGGCAGTGGTTCACACCCTGTGGTAAAGACTGCTGTGGGGAATCATATATCATATATTCTGCACATCAGATATTTATATTATGATTCATAATAGTAGTAAAATTATAGTCATGGCATAGCAACAATGTAGGTGGAAGTTTCTGTCCTGTTCGGTCCTGCAGCAATTCAGGTACAAATAAACCCACAAAGGGTTATATTAATTATAAATTATAAACTATTAAGTCTATTGTTCAGGATTATTACTAACTAGCTCTCACAGTTGAAATTAACCCTTAATTCTTATCTATGTTTAGCCACATGGCTTGGTATCTTTTCTCAGAAAGGCATTCTCACCTTGTTTCTTCTGCATCTGGCTGGTGTCTCCTGATTCTGCCCTAGAATCTTTTTAGTCTGGTCATCAGGCCTATACTCTCTGCCTGGTTAGTGGCCAATCAGTGTTTTATTAAGCGAATTCAAATGACAAATATTTACAGTGTACAAGATCATTATCCCATAGCACAACAAAAATATTACTATTAAGAAGAGCCATTGAAACCAGAAATGTGAAAGGTGGTCCCAGCATGGATGCCCTAAGAAAAGGTCCCTGCATAGAGGCCCTAGAAGGCCATTGTTTAAAGCTGTGAAAGTGAAGCCTAGATAGTGCTGCAAATGTAAAGATGTTTCTGGTGCCAGAGTCATGATATATCTGCCAGTGAGAGCTTTATATATGAGGAGTACCAGCCAAAGAGAGAAATGTGCTACAGATAGCAAAGTTCATAGGACAGAGCCATATCAGGCATAGAGACGCATCATTTAGAATTTTTCCTGCTGGCTTTTAGTTTTTCTTTGTCCAACATTTTTTCACAGTTCCTCCCATTTGGAATGGTAATTCACATTTTTTACCTTTGTTTGTTGCAAGTAT
This sequence comes from Sigmodon hispidus, assembly GCA_004025045.1. NCBI lineage: Eukaryota > Metazoa > Chordata > Mammalia > Rodentia > Cricetidae > Sigmodon > Sigmodon hispidus. The sequence continues at coordinate 66,096 of PVIH01007472.1, read as the reverse complement.
ATAATTTGCCTTTTGATTTTATGGAGTTTTACAAGTAGAGATTGATTTGATCCTCACAAGTGTTTTTTGGACTTTGGACTTCTTATATTTATTTATTATGTATATAGTATACAGCAGAAGGTACCAGATCTCATCATAGATGGTTGTGAGCCACCATGTGGTTGCTGGGAATTGAACTCAGGACCTCTGGAAGAATAGTAAGCGTCTTAACCTCTAAGCCATCTCTCCAGCCCCCTGGACTTTGGACTTTTAAACAGTGTTAAGAATTCAAAAGATGCATGAAGTTGGACCAAATATATTTTGCATTATGATATATCCATGATCCATAAGCTCCACTGGAATATACTAGTTCAAATGATAATGGCCTTCTTAGGTTATATGTTTAAATACTTGTTTCCCAGTTGTTGGAACTGTTTGAAAAGGATTAGGAGTGTGGGCTTGTTGGAGGAGGTTTGTCACTATAGGCAGACTTTGTGTTTCCAAAAAGTGTCATTCCTGGTGTGCCATCTTTTTTTGCCGTATATTTTTGGATTACTATGTGAACTCTCAGCTGCTCCTGCATCAGGACTTTACCCTACCATCACAGAATCTAAAGATCAGAAACCATAAGCCCAAATAAACACTTTTAAAATTTGCCTGAGAAATCATGTTTTGTCACAGCAATAGAAAAGTAATTAAGACAACATTGTAAGATTTACTTTGTGCTTCAAATTGGGAAACATTGTCAAGTGACATATTTTCTTTGGGTGAATGCTTCCCCATGGGCTATTTAAAAAAAGACAAGTTCCATTAGCTTCTTTAATTAAGAGCAATATCAAACTGCATTGTGGTACTTTCAAATGTGTGATTTCACTATATGGCCTGATCTCATGACAGGTGTTTAACAGTGGGCTTCTCAGCATATTTATGAAGCTTTTCTTACAATTTCCTCTTTCACTACTAACTAACAAAGGGGACCAGAAATGAAGCTTAGAATACACTGCATTATACAATGCTCATAAGTGCATTTATAAGTTCCCATAAATACCATATTAGGTTTTAGAAATTTCAGTGATGTGGGAAGAGAAGAGTAGTACTGTAGCAAGATCCTTCAGTGTGAAGCCTCTGGGTTTACAAAGAAAAATTTTCTTTGGTAACTGTACTCACCAAAGTTCCATTCATAAAACAGCATAGTATATCTATTAATGTTTTTCTCAATAATATGAAATACCTTAAAAAAATCTACTTTTCAAAAGACATTTCTTTTTTCTATTTTTTATTATAGTCATATTTTTATCCATGTATCCCCTTGTTCAGACATCCTTCCCCCACCCACCCCTCCCAGTCACTCTCTCTTCTCCCCATCTCCTCATCTTCTCCCCAGCAAGGGCAGGAGGTCTCAAGGTCCCAACATGGCTTATTTCAGCATCCACTCCATGCAGATCTGCTTTCCTCACCACAACATCATGACTGGGTCAGATGTTCCTCTGGAGGGAGTGGGATCCAAGGTGCTTTAGATCCCAAGCTGTTCAGTGGTTATGGTTTGCAGCTTTGGAATGAATTATTAAAGGCTGTTTACATTTACAAGTATTTATTTTAATTGGCCTTCATTAAATAAGCATCAAAATTTGTATCAATAAATTTTTAAGATTTTTAAACTTAAACTCATGAACATGCAAGACATATATGTACTAAGAATATCAATTTATGGTCCAACCTGTATGTTCAATCCAGTAAATAGGTTATCCAAGGATAAACTATCTTTACTACATTGAGTTCTGAATTTAGTTCTATTGTCATCCTTTAAATATCATTCAGACTTTAATGAAAAATAATAAAATATTTTACCTTTTTGATTTTGTGAAATTCAAATATTTAGCCTGTTATTGCATTTACAGACATTTTATGGGTATAGTATATTATCACAGTTATGACTTTGCATAAGAAAAGCTAAATGGTTTCTGTGACAAATTCTTCATGGCCAAGAGCTGTCAGTATCACAAGAGTCATCTGATACCACAATGCCAAGTATACTGCCTGGCATCGCAGGAGTCAATGAATGGTTGACTGTACTATTCATTAGCTATGAAAATATTTACTGGTTCTAATCTTCCACATAATAACTCCAACTTTCAGGTAGACACAATTAAATTCTGTTTTTTTCTCCTATGTAACTGAAAATGGCTGTGAGGATAATCTCCCTGCCTCCATCTCAATGTAAAGACCATTTGTCTTTGCTTATTTTATCCAGTGCTGATAACTGAACCCAAAGCTTCATGCATGGTAGGCAAATATTATTAAATGTTATTTTTATTACAAGATCACCAAGATTAACTGGAAATTCTTTGTATAAAAATTAATTTCCATAATGACACTAAAATCATGTATCTAACAATCTCTAATACTACTCTTTGACTTACTACTTTGAATATTGTATAGAAATACCTTTTCATTCATGTGCTATTTGGATATGGAAATGGAGAGCTTTCATTTATAAAAATGTATACAATGATGAGCTTTTGCTTACAGAGATGCAATGCACTATACATGTACAATTCTTTGTCTTTTGGAAAATGAGCCCCAGAACCTGATGCACAATTTTAAACCTCAATGGCAGCCATGAGATAAACTAGCAAGGCAATCCTAAATTCTAACTTCACTCACATTTCCTAATTGCCTTCCTTAAGTTTAAAAGGAAGAAAATCCTGACCTTGTTTTCTGTTAATGCCTTCAGAAGGGAGAGTAACAACAATTCTCTGATGGAATTTTAGAGAACAAAGTATTAGTAGTTTCAAATTTTTAGCATTTGTCACTTAAAAAAAAGGAACTTGGTCTGAAATTGTGAGTAGATATACAAAGAGTGATTCACTTAAATACCCAGGCTACTGCAACAATGATCTTGAAAATTATTCATTTTAGAATGATTACTACTTCTCCCTAAGTGGAGACATTTGCAGTTAGACCTCATGGAGACAGTGCAGACTCTGTATCCTTTAATTCAGTGATTCTAAACTTCAGTCATGGGTAATAAGCACCCAGGGATTTGCTAGAATAGAGATTCCTGGTCCCCACCCTTTGAAATTCTGATGCAGAAATAGTATTTTAAGTTGGGAACCTGGTCTTTCCACAAAAGGTGTCTTCTAAAAGGTTTATTTATTACAATATAATTCACATGTTATTCAAATTCACCCATTTCAACTGTGTAATTTGGGGCTGGGTTTGTAGCTCAGTGTTGAAGCACTTGTCTATCCTCCTCAAGGCCAACGTTGCCATCTCTGCTACTGCAAAAGTAAATAAATGAATGAATGAATGTTTATTGTCAACATTTTACAGTGTACTTGCTGAGTAGTACAAATTGTATTCCAGTCTGATTATGTGTATTTCATCAACACTTCTGAAAAAATATTGAAACGTTTTGTCATCAATTCTAAACCACACACACAGATACACACACATATACACATAGACACACATGATACACATATGCACATATACACATATACACACATTCACATAGACACAGACATACAAACACAGACTCACTAACATAGACACACATACAAACACAGACACAATTATATATACACACATACAAATACAGATACATTCCCACAGATAAACACACAAACACAAATATTCATTGATACAAACACATACAAACACACACACATGCACACACACACCTACCCATGCACACTTGCATATACTAGAGAACCAAAATCGGCTATCTGCTGTTTTGCTCTGATGTCTTTGCTCTTTATCTTATCCACTTGAAACAGGTTCTCTTACTGAAATTTGATCTAGGCTGGTGAGAATCAAGTTCTAGTGATCTACCCTTCTATTTCCATAAGCCAGCAAGGGGACTGCAGGCATGGGACCTGGGGATTCAAATTTAGGTACTCATGTAGGTACTCATGTTTGCACAGAAAATGATTATAATCACTGACACATCTCCTTGGGACATTTTTATTATTATGAATTATATTATTATAAACATGTGTGCTTAAGTTTTTCTGTGAGCATTTGTTTATAAGTATCTTATTCTTTAAATTAGCGATTTTTCATGTCACAAGGATGTTTCTAGTCAAATACTTGTACAACCAGATATTCCTTGACTGTAATTATGTGATGACTAGAAAGATCCATTAGTTTGGCTAGTGATTAATTAAGGTTAAATGCTTTCAGGACATCTTTTATTATAGAAACTTTGCATGCTGGGGAGAGGGTATCAGGAAAAGACAAGAACCAAGAACAAAAAATTAATGCAATGGCTCATTAACATAAAATACAGAAATGAGTTTCTACAGAACAGTAATCTAGACCTAATTAGAATGCTGTGTCTCACCTTCAGTCTAACTTGGCTAATAGTATGGTTTATTACAGTTTTTATTTCAATGTTAGGAAAATCTAAGTGAGTTTCATTGAACCAGAAAATTGTCAAAATACTTTAGAGGAAACTGATTCTTTAGAACAACAACAACAATAACAAATTTCATGATTTGCACAACTTCAAAAGACGATATGCAATTCACAAAAAGCAAAAAGTACACTGTGCCCTTTGTTCAAATTTTCCTTTCAGCTCCTCGTTGTGTAATATGCAAAACATAAGCACACTATTAGTCAAACCACACCTAGTTACTGGATAATCCTGAAAATCACTAATGGATTTAATGTGAAATATATGAGAACTAATAATATTTGACTTGATTTTGGTGCCAGAATGATTTAACCTCCAAGATTTTTTTTAAAAGACACTATAAGAGAGCCTGAGGTTGTAGTTCAGTTGGCAATGTGCTTGCCTACAATTCATGAAGCCATAGATTTGCATCTTAACACCACATAACCAAGTGTGGTGCATGTCTCTAGTCCCAATGCTAGGGAGATAGAAGAAAGACCAGAAATTCAAGTTCATCACTGGCAACATGAAAAGCTCACGGCTAGCCTGAGATACATGCTTCTGTCTGAAACAGAAGGAAAAATGATTATGAAAATGAATTTTATTTATTTCAATGTTGTACTAATTTTATAACTAGTGACAAAACAAACCCTTTAATTTATTTTCTTGCAATGTTTTTAGCCAATTGAAAGATATCTAACTATATTAGTTGTAATCAGACTGCTTTAATTATCATAAAAGCCAGATTTTTAAAAATTCTTATTTTGAATAATATTGGCAAATTCTTAGCCTCTCTGCTAAGAGAGTTCTCCTACAGGCAAGAGTAAGCTATGGAAATCTTTTTCTAACCTGAAAGAAATTACTTATAAGGAATAAAGCAGCTCTGTTGATTTCCCAATCTAATAATAAGCAGCTCTATAACAATGAACATTAATAAATAATTCTGTGCCAAAAGAGCCAAAGATCTTGCTAAGGAAAGTAAGACATATGCTTGGAAGAATTTGAAATGCCATAATATATTACATTATCTCTGGCAAAAGAACTCAGACATAGAAGAGATAAAAGTAGGGGTCAAATAAAGATGACATCATGGATAAAGTAAGACTTAATCAGGATCTGAACTGGAAGGGGGTGGATTTGATCAGAATAAAGCAAGAATATTTTTGGCAGGGACAACAGCAAAGACAAATTCTGAGCTGAAAAATTTTACATAATATGTTGTGAAGGATGTGTGCTTTGTAAAAAATGACAAGCAAGACTGTATGTTGAACAAGGAAATTTCTGGTGGCTTTAGGAAGTTAGGCAGACATCCAAAAGCTGTTTCTATTGAAACTGGGAGTGTCTCACCAGAGCTGGGTGTGTCTAGCTGGATTTTGCTCAAAGACAGATGCCTGCCTGACTAATAAAGCTGTACAGACCACAAGTGGAATAAAGCCAAAGGGGTGGGTAAGGAACTTGCAGATGCTGTCCAGTCAATTCAGGGATAATTGCCAAGTATCTAGCATGTGTGTGGAAGGCACTGGATCATAAGGATGAGACAGTGGGCGTCTCTGACCTCATGGAGCTGGATGTATATATTACAAAGATACCAGCAAGAAAAGAATTTTCTATCTACCAAATATATAGAAAGAAAAGATGTGAAATTTTAGTTAAAATGGTGACATTTAAATGTTATTCAAAATATTTGTTGATATTATTCATGGCTGATGATGTTACAGACCCTAGAAAAGAACCTGTTACTGCCAGGTTCTTAAACAGTATAAATTCTAACTGCATTCTAAATACTTTCTTTATACCCACAGATAATTGTAGCTTACATGCCTCATCAGTAAAACTTTTTTTTTTTTTTTGCCACAGAGTTAATTACAGAAAGCTACAGTAATCAAAGTCAAAATATAGACAACAAATAATCGTGGGTACACATCCCCAGTAGATACATCTAAAACACAACTCTGGAACTTTATGCTTAGGAAACATCACAGAAGAGTGATTGACAGAAGCAGTCATTTCACCAGACACTTTGTAGAGCTATTGAAAAGGAGTCAGTAGGGTTTAGCTCATGACGAATTGAACAGAGTTGTATTGAGCACTTTGAATTCCATCTAAAGCAGCATTGGGAAGCTACAGAGCCCTATAAGTAGGAGAGTGATCTAATTATGTCTGTGCTTTAGAAAGTTTTCTGTGGATGCATGTGTACAGGATCAAAGCAAGGGTCAGTTTGATGAGTTATGAGGCCTTTATAGAAGTTTAGGGGTGAGACTGTGGCGTCTGAAGAGACAGAAGACGTAGACATTCTGTAAATGTGTAGGAGGGAAAATGAACAGTTCTTGTTAATTAATTGATGTGGGGGTATTTTGGCTTGGACAACTGAATAGATGGGAGTCTAGGAAACCTTCTTGAAGAAATGAATAATCTGGCCTTTGGGGGATGGAAGTGAGGCTGATATTCACTGTGTAGCGAAGAACACTATATATATATTTGTGTGTGTGTGTATGTGTAGTATCCTGTGTTTGAACATGTGGTCAGAGTTTTTTGAGTCAGGCTCTCGCACTCTGTATAGTGCATGTTATTTTGACTAGAGGTTGGCCATTGAGAACCTGGGGTCTTTCCCTCTATTCTCTAGCGATAGGCTTGCGGATAAGTGTCACTGAGCTCAGCTGTTTTCTGTGAGTGCTAAGGGAATGAAGTCAAGTTTGCACGCTTGCACAGCCGGCATCTTTCCACCAAGCCATTTTTCCATCCCACTTCCCCACTTTGCAGCCTTTTTTTGTGTGTAAATTGAACCCAAGGCGTCCGTGTTAACTGCATAGAACACTGAACCTCATTTTTCACATCTTGAAGGAATAAATCTGTTTAGGATATAAGGAGGCTTCTTTATTATCATCACTAGCTGTATTATTATCACTAGCCAAGCACAGAACAGGTTCCCACAGAGAGTAGAAAGCTTGCAAATGGCAGCACTGGTGAAGCTGAGAAATCTAACTTTACATGCTTTTTATCCTTGTAGTCATCACAATAACTTAACAGAGGTGCTGCAAGGCTCTCACAACACAGAAACTTTTTTAAGGTCCCATCACATATCCCAAATTTTTAGCTACTCTCGATATCACCATTTTGTTTCTCTTAAAATCAAAAGCATTATGTCTCTTCAAAATTTGTATGTTTGAAGGATTCATTTTTTTTCTAAAGATGCAGTTGGTAGTACATTACAGTCTGCATTTCTCCTACACAAGTATATGAAGGGCTCATCACTGCATCTGCCACCTAAAAAGTACTGTAATACAGAACGCAGACATGACTCGGGCACATCAGACATGCTGTTGTATATCGATTTCCTCAAAATTGAAACCTTTCCTCCTGGAGGCAGGGAGGAGGCCCAAAAGATTCAAGGAATTTTTGGAACTTAGAAGGCTCAACAAAGTAAGGAGATTTTCAAACTCTGAAAGTTAACAGGCTTCACAAGGCCTCTCCCTAAGTCTGTAAAAATATTGAAGAATTGATAACAAAGAAGACTGTTCCTTGTCAGAAGTGCCCCCACCTAGAATATATATATACAGCTTTCCTGAGTTGTCACCCAGGCTGGAATGGGCTTTTTGGTGATGCACCTGCCTTTAAGTTGCTCATTCTCATGGAGGTAATCCCAATAAACAAGTGAGGCTTAAGTGGAGTCAGATCCACCCGTTCTGAGGTGAACAGGCTAATTATTGCTTGTGCTATAAGAGAGCAGGACCTCAGAGGTGATTGTGATCCAAGGACAAAGGACTTATGAATGAGATCAGTGTCTTTATGGAAGAGGCTCTAGAATGTTGCTTCACCACTCCTACCATGTGAGAACATAGTAAGAAGTTCTATTTATGAAGCCAGATCCACCCATCACCCAGCACCTTTGTATTAGGCTCCCCTGCCTCTAGAACTGTGAGAAATAAGCTATACAAGTAACAGAATTTTGTTTAATGGGGGCTAATGTACTAAGATAAATGTGATACTGCCTTTTTCTTCCCTGCAAATACAGGTAGACTTCTAAGGAAATGGAGTCACTAATGAGTCTAGGTTCTGTGCCTGAAGATTGTAAGCAGGTCTTTCCATGTCTGACCCATGTGGCTTCAAGGATAGAGCTGTCTGACTTAGATGACCAGGGAGTCAAAAAATGAAAAACAGATGTATATGGAGGGAAAGATGGGATGAGGCAGTCTCAATTATCTGCTAGAGAGACATCAGTACTATAGAATTGGAGTATTTATTATATAGCATTGACCAGAGCAGTGAGCTTACTACATATAACTGAATAAAGATGTATGGGGCTATTATATCACCCAGGAAGCAGTACTGATGTTATGCAGCTGGATCAAGGAGACAAGCTTATCTGATCTTAGTAGGAGCAGTCTCTGTAGGGAGCATTGTTTAGGTCATATATATCTGGGGGATGGGAGGGAAAGCTATGGTGGATATTTATTGCACAGGATATCTACATCTCATTTGGACCAGAATGAAAGGTTTTGCTGTTGTCCTCTGAGACAGTCTAGGGTCTACAAAATGGTTTTGTCCATATCAACTACACAAATTTACTCAGGACTTCACACACTCAGGACTTTCTCCACTCTCCACAAATTTTGTCTGTACCACCCAATCATGTTATACTACCCAAAAGGAACCACGGAAGACTGACAATATTCCTTAAGAGAAACAATAAGAGAATGAAGGAGCAAAAAAAAACATGCTATGTTTTTGAAGGATTTTCAGTGACCAGGCTGCTCTAATTCAGCTGTTTGGAAATTCTCCCCTCTCCTTATATTTGTGTCTGTTCCACAAAATGAAAGACTGCATATGAGGATGGGGGGGGAACATTATGTTGATTGCAAATTTATTTTTTCTGAGACAGTCTTCACTATGTAGTGCAGGCTGCCCTAAAACTTTTGATCTTCCTTCCTCTGAGTGCTAAGATTACAGGTTTGCAACAGCACACCTGCCAGTAAGAACATTTTCTTACCAGATTACTATGGGCAAGCCTGATTCCTGGAGTAAAGGTGTTTTTAGGGATAGTAGGTTCAAGGAAATTATGTAGTTAGGGTTAGGAGTACCAAGAAGAGGATGCATACTGCATGAGAAGCGGTGTGTGTGTGTGTGTGTGTGTGTGTGTGTGTGTGTGTGTGTGTGTGTGTATGCATGTCTGTGTGTGTGTACACAAAAGACTTACAAACTTCAATATTGGTTACGCAATCACATTAGAAATTATGCCATCTAGCAGCATGAAAGGTGCAACTTTTTTCAAGACTAATTTGTATGGTTTGTTGTTCCTACTTAGTGTACTCAAGAGTATAAGATTAGGTTTCTATAGGCTTCACATTCCACCTCTTCAGTAACAGAGCAGGAGAACTGGCCCAAGTAAAGGAAGGCTCCAAAAACCCCATCTTTTCAAAAAGAAAAACATACTACTGCTTTGCCATGTCATAAAGATAGAGGTGGAAGCCCCCCCCACACCCTCTCCAGTGCTTTCTGTCCCTGTGGGACTTTCTGTTGGGCACAGAACTCAAGTCCAAAGGGCAGAGGGGCTGGCTACAAGAGGAACACCAATGTCTGCTTGAATGAAAGCCTTAGTTTTTCCAGCTAGGGTATGTGTGATCAAGGTGAGAAGGCAAGAAGCCAGTCACACAAGACTGCCATAGTGATAGCAACTAACTTCTGACAGCTCTTCCATGATTGGTGGAAGATTGATCCTAATCATTGCTTTATTTGCATAAGAAGTATTTTCAGCAACCAGGTCCCAGTTGGAACTCCATGAATCCAGATCCTCCTGGACTGAAGTGAACCACAAGAGAGCTCCATAGAAGAGGGAGGAGAAAGGATGCTGGAGGTAGAATTCTAGGGAATTTCCCTGTGACTTCAGTCCTATTCCCAGAAGTTTCTGCCTCAAGATAGGGAGTATTCTCAAACCAGTCTCCAGGTTTCCATGATTGGTAACAAGCAGGGGCACTCATTCCTGCCTCAGTTTCCAAGATTTTATTCATGGGTACAGAGTGGGGAATTTGTTACTCCGCCTGTTTCCAGCCTTCTTGACCTGCTAAAGATGGGAGACATGCCACTTCTGTTGATTTGTCTAGCATCTGGCTGCTACAAAAAGTTCAAATCTGTTTATTTGAATTGTCAAATCCTGTATAGCAATCTATTTAAAGACAGGTAACCCATTTCAGTTTGCTAATCCCAGGTTTGTAATGAAACTCCTGTAGGCGGATTGTTCTTTCCATCCTGCCAGCTCCCAAATCACAACATAGATACTTCTTATTAATTATAAAAGCTTTGCCAATGGCTTAGGCTTGTTCTTAGCTAGCTCTTATAAACCCATATTTTGATATATTCTATAGAATGGCTTTTACCACTATCCAATTTTGTTTATCCAGCTCTTTCCACCTCTGTTTGGCTTCTCTGTCTTTCTTTTTCTCAGGGTCTTCTTCATTTGGTTGTCCCACCTATACCCTCTGTCTAGCTGATGTCTATTTAGCTTTTCGTTAAACCAGTAAGAAGACACCTTGGAAAAGATACAGCTTCACAGTGTACAAAAAGATCATTCCACAACAAACACTTCCCATATGGACATGCACCGTAATCTTCCCACACCACTATTGGTGAACGAGAATGTAGTAGGAGACAGGTGGTGGTCTCCTCCAGCCTCTTCAATGATGTATGGAAAGAAACAAAGTCACCTACTCTTTTCCTGACAGTAAGGTCTGAGCAGGTACAGGAGCCAGAGATTCTGTTGTCTTCTTGTACATGACATCACAGAGATGATCCTTCCAACTCACAAACTATTTTCCTGAAGTTCTGCCATTAAAAAACAAACAAACAAATATATCTTCAAGTACCAAAAAGCAGTTTTTACTGAAGTGGTTTTTGTTTGTTTGTTTGGGGTGTTTGTTTTGTTTTTTATTTAATGGAGACAGGCAACACTTTAATCTAGGAATTCTTATACACAGAAAACTATGTATAGAAAACCTGTTTTTGCTTTTCAGATGGCTATTTTTGTCATATTCTATTATTTTCTGGGATCTTCCTTTTACATGACAGCTAGCTGAGCATAAGATGGATTTTGAAGAAGGGAAAGAGATACCATGAAAGAAAATTTGTCCAGGAATAAAATTAAATAACATTGACTATATCTCGGTCTGTTGATTTGTCTAACAGAAGAGACAGGTGAAGAATCACAAGTTACACATGCAAATAACGATCAGCCAGGCAACCTTTGGTTTCAAGAACAAAGTCTTTTCATTGAATTTCTTGTGCAAGTGATGAGAGCTGGAGATGATCATGTGACAAGTATCATGTAATACGGTGGTTCTGCATCTCAGTGCAGACATAATTGGATCTCAGGAATAGCACTGAGACTAAAGAACTACACTATTTTATCATCCCTTAATGGTTAACTCCAATAATCTCAAGGGAACACAAAACTCTACATCTTCTTAAAAATCACAGAAGCATTAACTCAGGAATACATACAGAATTGCTTGAGCACTGTCACAGATTCATATAACTCAAGAAGATTCTTTAACATGAAACTTTTTGTTTTAATGGAAACCTTGCTAATAGCATTAGAACAGGCATGCTACAAAATATGATGTGCTTTTCTTTAAAGTAGCACCAATAAATTTATATTCCTTGGATAACAGTGATAATTTTGGAATATAGGCAGTTTTAAGGAATATATAAAGTAGTAAGTACAGAGTAAAAATCAATTTTTTTGTGCTACACCATGAAATGTGAGACTGACCAACTTCATATCTAACCCTCAAATAATTCACTTGGTTTCATTGGTTTCTATCAGGAATGTTGGTCAGTTAGCATGTGGAGAGTACAAATTTAGAGAAAAAAAATGTGCTGTGTCTATAGCAAGCAAAATGCTGAGAGGGGTTTATTTAAAATTTACCACAGTCCAGGAAAAAGATTTTCCAAAACCCTAGCTTCCATTTTACACATGGCCCTGTCTATGTCACATTCACTAGCAGCCTTCGATCTTCAAAAAGAGGGATCATTTTCTCAGCCTGCACTCCTCAGTCAGCTCCAAACACTTCCTTAGGATATGCACCCTCCTTTTTCTCTTTCACCATTTCTAGTAAGGCCAGCTTGTCCAGACAATGCTGAAAAGGCTTGCTCTTCGGTGCTTGGACAGGCTGCTCCATTGATAGATCTTGTTGGGACAGCCCTCAAGCATTCATCTGTTGCTGTTTCATACAAAACAAGAACTGTTTTTACCCTGGCTGAATGACATGTTTCATAGAAAAACTGTGTGATGTTTGAGCATTCATTCTAGAAGAATTTTGTGACTTCGTACTCTATAAAAGGGATTGGGCTATGCCCTAGGATGGGATGTAGGGGTGGGGGAGTGTCAGTGCAGTATCAGACAAGTTGGAGGATATATTGAAGAGATAGAAAGATGAAGAAACATACGCCCTTAAAAGTAGCAGGAAATGATTATTGAGCAGTTACTGTGTGCTGGGCATGGTGCCAGAGGCTGTTTGAGTTCCAGAATTGTAAATAAACAGACTCAGAGAAGCAAAACTCAAAGTCATGCTTCTAGCGATGGGATTATGATGCAAACAAAATTTAGTTTATTCCAAACACAGAACATAAACTGTCTATAGCCTACTGCCTTAGAGTGCTGTAGGAGTGAGAAGCATTCAATGACCTCTGACAAAAGGTGCAACATCATAAATTCTACAGAGGATAAAACCTAAAATGATGCCACTGAAGATTAGCTTTATTTTGGAGATGCTTTATGAAATGAGTAAAATTTGAACTGGGTTTTAAATAATAATGAAGGTTCTTCAGTGACTGGAGAGGAAGGAAATGCATATTTCCAGTAAATGGATTAAATTACAGGATGGTGAGTATGTGTATGAAGAGTTTTATACATCATAAAATATGAGAACACAATGAAAAGACCATGACTATTGATATTCAATTGCCAGGTGTCTTGAATACTGCCAAGAAGTCTGGATTTTCCTTTTTTCTTCAATATGTGATGGAAAGCACACAATAGTTTCTGTGCAGGCAAGCAATCTAATTACACATATAAGTTGAAAAGAAAATTTTGGTTCCAATTTTGATAATGAAATGCACACCAAGTAGATTAAAGGCCAATATCCACATGTATGACTGAGGATACTGTCCAGAATCCAGACAGTCTGTTGGGGCATGACTCCTTTGGATTTGCTTAGCTGATATTCTGCATGCCAGACATTTACATTAGAGTTCATAAGAGTAGCAAAATTATAATTAGGAAGTAGCAACAAAATAATTTTATGGGGGGGGGGTGGTCACCACTACATGAAGAACTGTGTTAAAGGGTTGTAGCTTTAGAAAGGTTGAGAACCACTGGTCCTAGATGAAGATCGCTCAGAAAAAAACGGAGCTGGGTTGTTACCATGGGGGTCTAAAAGCCATTTACCAGATACAAATTCATAATTGTTAATGATGAGAATGTGGGTAGGGGGAGATGCTGAAAAACTAAGGATAATTTTAGCCTAGCTGCAATGAGTAGATAGGTTGTTGTGCCACAGGATAATGGATATAAGAAGTAAATCTGAAGTGGTAGCCTATGAACTAAGTGATTTACATGGAGCGCTAGGTGGTTCTTTGTCATTCCTGGAGCTTAACAAAAGGGTAAAAATAAAAAGGCAAAAGTAATCAGAGAGGGAATATAATTTAATCAGGATGAAACAGGGGAATAGAGAAGAGAACATTTTTTATTATGAATAATGTAATATTTTTTTTATCCATGTATATCCTTGTTCAAGCTCCCTTCCCTCTCCCACCCCTTGCAATCACTCTCTACTTCAGACAGTAAGATAGAATGGGGAAGAACTTTCTTCAACACAGAATGCCTCCAAAGCTAGAAACCATATTCTAAAAGTTTTAAAAATGGAGGTGAGCTCATCTTAAGTCAGGAAAACAATCTAAGCAAAAATGCCTGGTTTTCTGGGGGTGTTCAGGCCAGACTTTGTCTTAGAAGTATTTTGTAGTACTGAGTTACTGAGTAAGTAACATATATATATATATATATGTGTGTGTGTGTGTGTGTGTGTGTGTGTGTGTGTGTGTGTATGTATCCATTTGTTAAAGCTCCCTTCCACCATCACCCCACCCAGCCAAACACTCTTCTCTCCATCAGTTCATCTCCCCTCCAGCAAGGGCAGGAGGTCTCAAGGTCCCAAGGTGGCTTAGTTCAACATCCACACCAAGCATATCTTCTTTCCTTACCCCCACATCAAGACTGAGTCAGGTGTTTCTATAGAGGGAATGGGCTCCAAGGTGCCAGTTCAAGGTGTTTCAGATCCCACTCTGTTCACAAAAGCAAAGGAGGAGTGTATATCCAGTAGGTCACTGTCTGTGAAAATAAAAAAAAAAATTGAAGTATTTTTACCATGCTCAGGAAGGACCCCAGGTTTTCATGTATTCTAGACATGGATCTTAATTGTTCTTAATAAAAATCCAGAGCCAGATATTGTGTTAAGTGCTGAAATATCAGAGAGACAAAGGAGCCAGTCACTAGAGAGACTTCTTACCTCTACTGAATCCTCAGGCAGAAAGAACTAAGTTCCTGTGTTCTGCTGTTTAGTGTGAGAATATGTTTAGAATTAGTACTCATTCATATTTCTCTCTTTATATGCAGACTGACAACTATTTCTTACTATTTTTATTATTTCAGGAGGATGCAGTAAATAAAATCTTAGAGTGAGTATAAATGACGGACTATTAAGTTTATAAAATATATGCATGTATATACTTATTCTCAGGATCTGGGCTAAATGTGACAAGATTTTTTAAACTTCTTTCCATTTTCCTTGTTCTCAATTTAATTTAGTATCTCATCTTGTTCACCAGACTTTTTCATAGACTCTATATTTTAGCTCCAGAATTCTCAATTCAAATCTTCATTTTTCTTGATTGAACCCTGTTTCCAGAAGTATGTTTCATAATGGGGACATTTATAAGTAAATATGGTAATAAATGCTTAATGTTAAAACAGACAGAAGTGAATCTTCATTGTCAAATGGATAATATTATTTTCTAAACTAACCCAGTAAGACATTATTTTAAGCACTTTTCAATTTTTTTGCTTTCATTGCATCCATTTTTATTTTAGAAACAAGTAGTTAGTGAGTAATATTCTTAGTGTGCCTATATTTGTGTGTATAAAGAGACATATTCTCATTGAAGTTTTATTTGTATATTTAATTAAGCAATGATTTGTTAAATGTTTGTTGTATATATCTCTGCTGTTTACTGCAGAAAATACAACGAAATATGGACCATAAATAAGAATACTAACACTTATCACATAAGGCAGACAGACATACACACATATAACAACAGACATGAAGATATATTAGATAGTCCTAAGAGGAAAATAGCCTATCTGTATGGTGTGCTGCATGCCTTTAACCCTAGTCCTCCAGATTCAGGGACAGATAGATCTCTATTAGTTCAGGGCCAGTCTAATCTACATAGTGAGCTCCAGCTCAGTCTAAACTGACCCTGTTTCAAACAAAACAAAACAGAAGCCAAATTAAACCAAACCAACCCACCAAAACCAAATATCCTATCTGGATTTCTGGATTGGGAGTTAATAAAATAAAATATGATTCCAGAAAGTACTTGTCATTTTAATTATGTCTCCCATGACAGATCTGCTTCTGTAGGCAGAGATGTAGAGAAAAGGGTGGTGGGGAGGTAGGGAACATTGTAGGCATAAATGAAGTACTAAGGACAGAACATAAGCTATTGGAATGGATGTATCCAGAACAGCTTTAGTCCGTGTGTGAAAGAAATTTGATTACAGTGGCTGAAACACATGAGTGTTTATTTGTCTCATGTAATGAGGAGTCCAATGGTAGGCAGTTGCTTCTGTTGGTTTAGCAGTTCAAGAATGCCAGGGTTGTTCGAAATTCTCTTGACCTTTCCCTCATGGTCCCAGTATGTCTGCTGGAACTTTAAGCCTCACATTCAAATGCCGTGTAGTGGCTTTTAGTTAGTATCAAAAGGCAAAGTAGGGCTTTCCCAGAAACTTCAGCTCATGCTGTCTCCTTGTATGTCATTGTCCAGTTCTCCATAGGAAGGACTAGGCAGCATAGTTAATTTTAGCTTGTCACATAAAGAGGTATGGGAGAACACACATTGAATGGGCATCACCCTTTGCAGTGAAACTCATTACCTTGTACAAATCACATCACATTATATTCATGTAGCAAATAGACATAAAATAAATGTAATTTAAAAAAAAAACATACAATGTCTTAAATATTAACCAATTCGGAAAGAAAGAATTTCTTGTGCCAAAAAAATTGTTTTGACTTGTGTAGAAATTCCCATTTACTGCCTGACAATGAAAGCCTGGAGCAGAGTAGAAGGTACTATGGGAGCACAGAGAGGACAAACAGCCACAGTCACTGAGCCTTTTGTGTGGTAGAGGGATGTGGGATGATGCTGGGAAATGGGTAGTAGTTTTGTATTCTGTATTTTAAAACAAGAAGTCAAACAATGGGAATTCTAAGATAAAGTTCATCTGGGAGAGGTGGGGTTACACTAGGGGCCAGTGTTACCATGTTGCCTGGAGGCCGCCCTTAGTGTCACCAGAAAGGAAATGACAACACTTTGGACAAGAATAGAAGGGCAGATAAAGATCTTATTGAGAAGCAGGTAATTTGGCTGGGCTCAGGAAGCCTGTAACGGCTCATAAGGGGCTAAGGTCCTGAATCACAGCCGATTCATGTTGTTTCCTTATGCTGGACCCTCATGTGATGTATGTGCTTGAAAAATGGACCTAAGCTTGAAGAGCTTCTTTGTTCTACAGCTTTCGCCTCTTCACAGGCCATGTGGCATGGACAGCCTGAATAACAAACCCATTTTGCTCGTGTGTATTTCTCATGATTCTAAAAACAACAGGGAATGCAGCAGAATACTCTGCATTTTTCAAGTGCCTGTATGTAACACATCACTCTGGAAGCAAGTTGAATATATAATTCTGAGAAGATCCCTTTAAGACATTTGGGAGGTACAGAAAGGGAAAATGTTAGGTAGGGCTGCTTTGATTGACTTTCCTATTCTGTTAGTTCTTACGAAGTTACTACAAAGACCTTAAAAGTTCAGATTTGGCTTCTGAGTTTGGTATCTCTGAGCAAAGTAATAGCTTTGCTACTTATTAGCGATGTAACCTCAGATAAATCAATTCATCTTGTTAAACGTTAGTCTTCCTAAAATGGAGCTTCAGTAATTATTGAGAGAACATATGCTATGTGTCTAGTAGATTATTGGGCTATATATGCACTTGCTAAATGTTTGTTAAGAACATAAAAGTGCGGTTTTAAATATATTTTGCTGTACCTTTTAATAAGTTCTTTGAGAGTGTACACTGTCATCTGATCATGTTCACCCCATTCTGCCAACTCCTTCCAGATCTTCCCCTTTTCTGCTTACCCAACTTTGTGCCCTCTTTCTTTATTTTTTAAAAAAAAAATTAGTAATTTTAATTTGTGCTGCCTCTATATGCTTGGTCATGTGACCTTTCACCTTCATGTGGTTGACCTCTGAGGCCACATCATTAAAGAAAACTGAGTCACCTTTTCCCTGTATTTATCACAGCATTCTCTAGACCTATTTAAGATACAGGCAGGTAGAAAAAGGAGAAGCAAATATGAAGAAAATATCAGATGCTCTAGTGGTCCTCAAAGGTGCTTTAAAAGACTCAGAACTACGAGCCAGTAGTAGCCCATGCCTTTAATAGCAGTAGTCAGGAGGCAGAAGCAGCCTGGTCTATAGAGTGAGTCCCAGGACAGCCAAGGCTGCACAAAGCAACCCTGTCTCAAAATAAATAAATAAAAGCTAGAGCTGAGAAGTAACATATTCTTCTCTCTCAAGATTGCTTTTCTGATTCTTCCCTGTTATTTTTAGTTTTCTGGCTATTACATCCCCCTCTCTCTCAGCTTTGCTTCCCATCTGGAAAACAATAAGCATCTTTCATATTGAAAATTCTCAACTGCGTGAAGCAGTCTTGAAGTTCATGGTTGAACCCTGCAATGTGCTAAACTTGAACAGTGTGGATCAGCTTTCTCACTCTATCTAGCACTTGCCTTGGACAGAAAACGAAAGCAAGTCAGTTCAAGTAAACACATAACATGACAGCGACAGAGTGAAAATCAGATAGCTACTGGAGAGACCTCATTAATAAAGGCTCTCTCGTTATTCCCTAGAGACCAAGAGCAAGAAGGCGGCCTCTTCCTGTTGGAAGGAAGGAAGTGAGCCTGTTAACAACTGGAAGGAGAAAGATCAGTCTAAACTTTTCCCCTGAGTGCTCATTGATAAAGGCAAGGATGTTTTTGTGAAGCTAAAAGAACATTGGTGATGTTTTTAAATAAACCTATCACATATAGTAATGATTTTTCAAAATGCCATTGACATTTACACTCTTATCTTAGCAACCCCTGTCATCCAGACATTGCTGTGAAAGATGTGGAAAGGACATCAAAGCGTTTAACAGGACGGCACTGCTTTGGTGGGTCTGTGAACTTGGTGTTACCCATGCTCCCAGTTCCTGCTCCTCAGCATGATTTCCTCAAATTCCCATGAAGAAGGAGTGTTGAAACCAACTTAGTTGTGGCCCTACAGACTAAACCTTGGCTCTTTCATACCAACTTATTAAACAGACAAACAAACAAAAATCCTATGGGAGATTTGTCTTTTGTAGCTGGTCAGATGAGGAAACAAAGGCACTGGTACTTTATAAGCTTTGTGGGTTCGATTTGAGCACCAAGAGGGGCAGCTATTCTCAACTTCCTTTTGACAAACAAATAAAAGATATTAACTTTTTTAAGTTTCTTTTTAATTTCTTTTACTTTTGTTCATTTATTTAAGAATTTTTTAAAATTCATTTTACATACCAACCACAAATCCCCTTTCTCATCCCTCCTCCCACTTATCCCTGACCTCCACATCACCTCTTTTGTTTTTTTTTTTTAAGATTTATATATTTATTATACTCTGCCTCCATATATGCCTGCACACCAGAAGAGGGCACCGGATGTTATCATAGGTGGTTGTGAGCCACCATGTCGTTGCTGGGAATTGAACTCAGTACTTCTGAAAGACCAGCCACTGCTCTTAACCTCTAAGCCATCTCTCCAGCCCTTTTTCTTTCATCCCCTCTTTTGAAAAGCTAAGGCCTCCCATGGGAGTCAGCAAAGCCTGGTACATTCAGTTGAGGAAGGTACAAGCCCCTCCCCACTACATCGAGTCTGTGCAAGGTGACCCATCATAGGCAAACATTTGAAAGACTGGATGAACAAAGTCGCTGCTGTAAACTACACTATTGAGGGGCTGGGAGGAGAGACAGACAACTAATTACCGGAGTCTATTTTTCTTCTCCTTGCTCACATAGGCTCTGGATTTCCTGCCGTTCCTACATTGTGCTCTCCTGTGTTTGCTGACATTATTCTTCCACCCATGACCCAGCCTCCCTAAAAGCTCTTACGACAACTTTTGTGGCCTTTTCAGCACTGTCCCCATATCAGTCTTTAAGAAGAAAGTAAGCCTTAAGCTCACTTTCATTGTAGCAATCTCATTTGTTTTTTTTTTTTAAAGTGGGCATGATGCTTAGAATTTATTTTATTATTTTTAACTTTATTTTATTTATTTGTAGTGTCTTTTAAATCATGTATCTTGGTCCCATTCATTTCCTATACCTGTGCATCTTCTTTCTACCCTTGCAGCCCCAGCCCCATAAAATTTAAGAGAAAAAAAGAAAAAATGGAGGGAAAAACCTCATCATGGAATCTGTAGTATGACATAGTGAGTCATACGGTAAACTCCTTTGTCCATGTATCTTTACATACAAGTGTTTATTGCAAAGTCATTGGTCTGGTCCAAGGCCTCTGATTTCTGCTACACTATTGATGCTGTGTCCTCACTGGAACTCCTCTTTGTTACTGTGATGTTACAGCATGTTGTGGAAATCCTGTATCTTTGGGTCTGCAGGACCAGTACCTTTATGTGCTCCAGCAGATCACAGATGGAGTAGATATTTGGAGGACCAAACCATAACTTTGGTTCTGGTCCTGGGTAGTTTTAGGACTGGTCAAGCTACCAACTTAACTCTTCTAGAACTTTCTCTGAAAGCCAGGCTGGCTTTGAACTCACATATCCACCTGACTCTAGTCCTTCTGAGTGCTGAGATTAAAGGCCAGTGCCACCACACCTGGAAATGCTTATGATTTAGTATTGAATCCTCCAGAAGTTTCCTGATTCTAATCTATAGAGGAAGCATTAAAAAGGTACATGTAAGCCAAGTGCAATCTTCTCTTGTAAAAATTAAGTATTATTTTATTTTTGGTGTGTACACTTGCACATGTGTAGACCACAGATCAATGCTGAGTATCTTTCTCAGTTTATCTCCATTATGTTTTTTAAACAGAGTCTTTTGCATAACTTGGAGCCCATCAATTCAGCTGCACTTGTTTGTCACTGAGTTCTAGGGATGTTCTTGTCTCTGCCTCTTCAAAGCTGTGATTACAGGCTTTTTGTGAGTTCAGGGCTTCAGACTAAGGTCCCCATGCTTGCACTACAAACACTTACTGAGTCATCTCCTCAGGCCCAGCTTCTAAGGCTGTGATTTTATTTGTTTGTTTGTTTGTTTGTTTTTGCATGCAGTCTAAGAGGGGTTGCTGTTTTGTTTTTCTTTTCCCCTTCCTTTATTTTATTTTTGAGGCAAAGACTCACAGTCTGGGCTAGCCTTACATTTACCAGATACCCAAAAATGGCATTTAACTCCAAGTGCTGGTATTGTAGATGTGTAACACCATGACTGGCTGCAAGAGACTAGTTTGATTTAAATTTTAATTGTGGAAGAAATTATTAACTTTGCCAATTTTAAGTATAGAGTTCAGCAGTGTTAAGTAGTCTCATTGTATTCTGCCATATCTCTAGTCTCTAGTTCTCTTTTATCTTGGAAAATCAAAACTACTATCTTCCAACCCATTTTCTCTTTCCTCCCTTTTTATATCACCCAATAAGGGCCCCCCATTTCTATTTTTATAAATTTTCTTACATTACATTCCTCATGTAAGTTGAATCACATAGTTATTGATGTTTTGTGACTGTATAATTTCACTTATAATGTCTTCAGAATTCATTCTGTTGTAATATGTGGTAGAATATTTTTATTCTAAAGTTCAAAATAATATTCCATTGTGTGTATGCACAATATTTTTTATTGATTTTCCCAATGACATTTAGATATTTCCTAGCAATTTGCTATTGCACATAGTGATTTTATGAAGATGATTATGCACATATAAAATACTGAGTTTGATTTAACCTCTTTGGGGCAATATATCTAAATGTAATTTTCTTAATTATTTACTTATTTTATATATTTTCTCTCTTTATACTCTATATGTACTTTATGCATATATTACGACTTGCAGCTTAATGTTTCTAAGGGGTTCCTGAGTGTGCAAATGAGTGGGTCTCTTAGTCTGTATTTAATTTCTTTGTGTGTGTGCCTTTTTTTGGTTTCTTTTCCTTCTGTTTGTTTTGTCCCATTCAGTTGCATTCATTTTTGTTCTGTCTTATTTTCATTTTATTTTATTATTATCCCTTAGAAGCCCATTTATTTTCCAATGAGAAGTAGAAAGGAAATGGATCCAGATGGGAAGGGAGATGGAGAGAACAGGAAGGAGTAGAAGGAGGGAAAACCATTGTCCGAATGCTATGTGAGGGGGAAATTTTTGTTTTCAATAAAAGAAAAAAATCAAAAAAATGAAATGGAGTATGGATCGTAAGACGCACAGCCTTCTCTAGTCCTTATTACCAGTAAGTGCTTCCTTGTCTTTGCAGAAGTTTATTTATGACCAACTGTTTGAGGACAAACTTCAGTCTATAGTGAATGAAAAGGCTAAATCAAAATCTCAGAAGAGCCATCTCTATTTGAGCATATAATGCTATATATCTATACAAGAGGACATAATTCACAAAAATAAACTATCAATAAGTTTAAAAAATATTTTCACTATTATCTGTATACATTTTTAGACCCAGAAGAGACTCAAGACTTGCTGTTCTCATTTGCATTAACTGCCAGTCTTCAGGAAAGCAATTTGTACCATGCATTAAGGACTACAAAACAGCATTAGAGCATGATTGAGTAATCTAACTTACTTATGTCTATACTAAGGAAATAATCTGAAGCATAAGAATACTTATTAGATGTGATTTTTATAGAGATACAGAAATTCTTTTTTCTTATGTTTTGGGAAACTAGCATAATGTTTTCTATAGTGGTTGATTGATTTTTTTATGTCTGTGTTTGCATACATGCATGTGTGTAAGGCATTGTAAATAACAACTGAGGGTGTCAGATCTCCTGGAGTTGGAGTTCTAGTTGGGAACCACCTTATGTGTGACCTCAAACTCTGTTGCTTTTCAAGAGCACCAAGCACTCTTAACCACTCAGACACATCTTGCCAGCCTCCTAGGTTGCTCTTCCCTTTCTTGTTTGCATCCATTGAGTTTCTGAACCTTCTACCCTTACCTCTCCTCAAAATGTTAGGGTTAAAAGAGTGTGTTACCATACTCTGAATGAAAAATAATTCTAGACCAATGAAGATGATATGAAATTCAAATGTCATGCCCCCAGATAAATTTTATTGGAATATGGCCATGTACATCCATTTATATACCATTTGTGGTTATTTTAACCATAACAGTCAAGTTCGGCAGCAGTTAAAACACAGATTAATATTGGTTTTTTACCCTTCATGCTGCTGCACAGTGAACAATATATTCAAACAATACATTAATGAATCTATAGTAGTTCCAGAATTATACTTGTTTTATGCTATAATTTCCTTTTCAAATAATTACCTATGCATACACATCATATCCTGCAACCAAAGTTGACTAAATTGTTGTGTTTAAGGCAAACTAGAATATTTTTTCTTTTGAGGGGTTGAGATAGTATTTCTCTGTGTAGTTTTAGAGCCTGTTCTGGTACTTGCTCTGTAGACCAGGCTGGCCTTGAACTCACAGGGATTCACCTGCATTTGCCTCCTGAGTCCTGGGATTAAAAGCCTGTACTTGTTGACCCTGAAGTTCATTTCTAAACCGTATTTATCTTCTTTGGGGGCCCACCACCCATCTCCCAAATACATACATAGATAATTTTTCTTACTGATGAATGCTTGGTCTTAGCTTGGCTTGTTTCTAGCCAACATTCTTTTTTTTTCCTATGCAAAAATGTCTTTATTACTTTCTGAAACTTTAATATTTTAATAAAGTCTTTCACTGAAGTCAGAGTTCACCATTTCTTTTCTTTTTTTTTAAGATTACTATACATATATTTACTTTGTGTTCGGCTTTCCCTCTGAAATTTTTCTTTTTCATCCCTGTATATCCTTATTCAAGGTCCCTTCCCCCTCCCACCACATCTGGTCATTTTTCTTCTCTGCAACTCCCCATCCCCTCCCTTGGCAGGGAGCAGACAGTCCTATGGTCACACTGACCCAATAATGCTTAGATCAGTCTCCACTCCTGACAAATCCAGTTTTGTCCCCCCTCCCTCAAGAGTGAGTCAGGTGTTCCTATAGTTGGAGTGGGATCTGAAGGGTCAGTCCAGGGTATTTCTGATCCCAAGCTGTTCAGTGGTTGTGGTTTGCAGCTTGGGCATGCTTGGCTTTTTTTCTTGTTTGTTTGTTTAGAGACCACTAGTGAGTGAGTACATCCCCTGCTTATCTCTCTGAGTTTGTGATACTTCGCTCAGGAGGATATTCTCCAAATCCATCCATTTGCCGGTGAATTTTAGGATATCGTTTTTTCTTACCGCTGAGTAGTATTTCATTGTGTAGTTGTACCACAGTTTGTTAATCCATTCTTCATTTGAGGGACATCTAGGTTGTTTCCAGTTTCTTGCTATTACAAATAATTCTAGCCATCATTCTTAACTTAAATTATCCCATTTCTCTTTAACTACATTTTGTCCCTACCGTTTTTTCAATGTTTTTTATTCTATATATCTTGTTTTACTTCTTACTCTATGGCTGGCTCTTTTGCTGGGTTCCTAGTCCCTGGTCATTGTTATCATCATCGTTGTCTTCTCCTTCTCCTCCTCCTCCTCCTCCTCCTCCTCCTTCTTCTTGTTTTCTCCCTCCTGTCTGTTCTTGTTCTTCCCTAGACTTTCCTCCTACTTATTCTGTCTGCCTGCCAGCCCAGCCTATTTCTCTTTCCTGCCTAACTACTGTATAGTCAGTTCTTTATTAGACCAATTAATTATTTTAGACAGACAAAACACCACCCTTTTACAGAGTTAAACAAATGCAACATAAAAAAATGAAAGACATCTTTGCACCATTAAACAAATATTTCACAGCATAAACAAATGTGACAGTTGTAGTATACTGTCATCGATCTCTTGAAACACAAAGTTACAAACATTTGCTATCTGGGATAACCACTACCATAGAAATTTATGTAGAAAACATTTCAGTCTTACTGTAAAACATTTTCCCATGCCAATGAAAACAATGTTCATAATAATGATCAAACTGTCAAACCTATTCTACTTTGAGTATTCCTACTCATTCATTGAACAGCTCTCCTTGCTCCATAAGATAGGAATGGATGTTGTCCCAATTGGTCAACATTTTTAATCTCTCTGTGCTAAAAGCCTACTACCGTCCAAGGTCATTGCTTTAAATAGTATTTATGATGACCTATACTGAAATATATTCTGAGGATAGTATGTGCTTCAAAACTTCCATTCAAGGGATAGGACCCAGGTTTTTAGTTACACAACCAGAAACTTTGCTACAAACCTCTGCTACTGTCACCTTTTTATGCCTGTTTTGAGTAACATGCAGTATGGAATCCCCATAAAAATATCACCCAGTGATGAACTGGAATAGATAACTGTCTAGAGAGCTATTAACTTTGTAGCCTCCAGTTACCTCTGTCTTTGTTTATAAGAGCAGTAATTTAGACATTACAGATGTGCTGACTTACTGAATGCCCTTTGGGGGAGTATAAACTTACCAATTCAGCAGTATCTAATTCGGTAACTATGCTCCTCTAAAACCACTCTGGTGAAAGTCAATTTTAGTAGACCAAGAGAGGGCACATAGTTTGCTTTTATAAGCTTTAATGGGCTGAAGTGACTCAAGCATTGGCAGCATATGTGGCAAATGACTTTAAATTTTTACTGCCTCTCTAGTAGTTACGCATTTTACTCTAGTATTTGGGCTCTTAGTTAAAAGAACAGAAATACTACAAAACTGATATGAACACAAAGACAAGGCTCAGAGTTAATTTCTGACTAAGAATTGCATGACAGATAATTAGTTTCAATGGTACATATTGTTGGGTTTTTAATCAAAGAATTTTTTAATTGAAAATTTTGAAACATTATTTTTGCTTTGCAAGGCACAGACTGATACGGAATATATGACTTGGTGCTTTGGGGCAGTTTTTAATTTTTCTTAACCATCTACAGTTGCTGTTAAACTGAGCCTTAATGGATTAGTCATTTTCAGATTACCCAAGGTTTTTCAATAGCTTTACTCCCCAGAGCAGCCCCCACAACTCTTCCCAAGGGAACACCTGTTTCATTACACTATGTTTTATTTCTATGCTCTTCATATGAACTCCCTTTTTAATTATAAATAACCCAAACACTGAGGTTTATTTCTAGATGGAGTGAGCTTATTTTCCAGAACATCTAAGGGAAGCCACATAGTTGGTATTTATGCCACCCTCCTGTCACCAGGATGCTGGTGCTCAGGACTCTAGCTGTATATTTTATAGTCAAATCAACCTGGCTTCTTAGTTACTACCATTTCTCTTTTAAAGGAAACAAATGCATGCATCAATATTTTGTAATGTTCTTCAAAGAACATCCTATCTTCCAGATATGCCAGCATCTGAATAAACCCAAGATTTGCTAATGGTGGATGAAAATGGAGGGTCCCAAGCTTGACTGGACATTAACACAGATTACTTGGAGATCTTTAAAATCCCAAACTCTAGGCTGCATTCAAAACCAATTGAGAAATTTCTGGGGAGTGAGATGTTGCTCACTACTAGAGTCCTTTGCCTGGCATGCAGGAGGCCCTGGGTTTGGTATCCAATACAGCATAAATAGGGCATGGTACTACATCCTTGTAATCCTAGCATGGAGGAGCTAGAAGTAAGATTTTCCTAAGTTCAAGGTCATTGTTTTATCTTCTGTTGTGATATAGCAAGCTTGAGGTGAGTTTGGATTATATGAAAAACCCTGAGAATTGCTAGGGTAGGACTACAGTATCTTGTATGTTTCAAGATTCCCCCAGTAAGATTGATGCGCAGCTGTGACTGAGAGCATTTGACTGAGAGCATTAGACTCATTGAGTAAAGAAGTCTAAAGTTTCATGTTCCATGGTGAAACATGTAAGATGAATGCACATACAGAGTGAATAGTAGAAGAGTGAAAAAATGCAAATGAAAGTAGGCCTAGAAAACTGGGTACCTCCTGTTGCACATGGAACCTGGGGTCAGGGCTGCAACTTGTGGCCTTGTTGGTGTTCAGGGCTATGCCTCCACCAGAGTCATCCTGATCTTAGTGGCCTGTGCTTCCACCCAGAGCCAGCATGTCCCCCAGGCCAAGACTGCTGCCAAGGGCACATGTGGGTCCATGATCCTGGGACAGCTAGAGCCTATGTGATGTCCCTGGACCATGTCACCTCAGGGGACAATAGAAACCATGTGTACTGAAATCAGAGGGTAATACTGATTCGGTCCTGATCTTTGATGGCCATAGATTAACTGGCCCTGCTCAGCAAGAGAGCTGGTGTCCTCACACTTGGCAGAGAAGGCTTCACGCCATCCTTCACTATGGCTTTGGGCAGACAGACCCTGATGGCATGGTCATAGGGGAGCTGGCTCTGTCCCTCGCCTAAGGAGGGTGGCTCTAGTAGCCTGAACTGACCAGCTCAACTATCACCCAGTCTCATAGCCAGGCCTGGAGTTGGCCCACCCTAACATCTGCCATATCTAGGACCTACTGGAGCTCATGAAGTGATGGTCCTGTGAAATCATACATTCAGAATCTTCATGACTGAGGTGTTGGCAGGGTAGCTGAGAGAAGTTTCAGTGAAGATGCAGAGATGATAGTGTACTAGAAACCAGAGGCCTTGAACCAGACCAATGACTTATTGCAATGGACATTTGCAAGTAAAGGTGATTGGAAGTAAAGGATGTACTGTGTGACCTACTGTGGCTCCCAGTGCCACCAGGACAAATAAAGGGGTGCTGAAGAGTAGAAAGATGGTGGAGTGATGACGATATTTTTTGTTTGTTTGGGTTTGGGTTTTGGTTGATTTTCTTTTTTGTTCTTTGTCACCAGTCCCACAACAACCTCCAGCATGATGTCACCATCACTGTAATCTTTGATTCTCTAAGTTTCACTTTTTCATAATTCTACACATGAGTCTACTCAGAAAGTACTTATCCTTCTGTGCCTGGCTGATTTCATGTAGCAGAATATTCTGCAAGTACATGTATGTGAATATCTCACTTCCACCTAAGAACAAACAAAACAGCTCAAGCTGACAAAAAGACACAAATCCCTAGAATATCAGTGTCAGAGCTCTTTAGAAATACTGCTAGTGCATTATTTGTAATAGCAAGAACCTGGAAACAACCTAGATGCCCCTCAGCTGAAGAATGGATTAACAAACTGTGGTACATCTACACAATGGAGTACTACTCAGCAGTAAGAAAAAATGATATCCTAAAATTTGCAGGCAAATGAATGGATTTGGAGAATATCCTACTGAGCAAGCTCTCACAAACTCAGAAAGATAAGCAGGGGATGTACTCCCTCATTAGTGGACTCTAAACAAACAAACAAACAAAAAAAAAACAAAGCATGCCCTACCTGCAAATCACAACCACTGAACAGCTTGGGATGAGAAACACCCTGGACTGACTCCTTGGATCCCACTACCCCTAGAGGAACACCTGACTCACTCTTGAGATTGGGGGGAGAAAACTGGATCTGCCAGGAGTAGAGACTGAACTAAGCAATATTGGGTCAGTGGGACCATGGGACTGCCTGCTGCCTGACCAGGGAGGGGATGGGGAGTTGTGGAGAAGAAAGAATGACCTGATGTGGCGGGAGAGGGAAGGGACCTTGAATAAGGATATACAAGGATAGAAAGTGTGACTTCTTTGTTCATAATAATAATAATAATAAAAGAAATATATGAAAGAAAAAAAAGAAATACTGCTAGTGTACTTTCCTTGATCACTGTGAAACAATCTTTTTCCAGCCATTGAAGCAATCTCAAACTTGCTTATCAGACACAAGACATTCAGCCAACAATAGCATACAATAGTTCTTTAAGTGGAGAACATATCATATACTCCAACAGTAAGTGATGAGATCCTGAATGACCTATGGCAGAAAATATTTGAACATAGTTAATACTCATCTAAGCACTGTTTGGAGTGCCTTGAATCGATTAGCTTAATTCTCATGAAAACATATGATTGTATCCTGATTTTATAGATGAGGTTATTGCAAATATATAGAGATTGAGGTACAAGATGAAGCAAATGGTAGAGCTGCAGTTCAAACATAGCCAGGCTGTGTTCAGAACACACATTTTCAGCTATTTTTGCTTAATAATATTTAATTATGAGAGTATTGATTAACTTTTCCTTTTTTCAACTTTCATTTAACATAGTGTTAAAAAACCCTAATCAACACAAAAAATTCAAGTAGACATACTATAAAACTGTAACCCAAGAAAAAGTATAGCACATATTCAATAAAAACTGCATGTTATAAAAATATCTGTACTGTTTTGTAGATGGTAGCTCTATTTACAATGGTAAAATATAGAATTAGCATGGGTTCATCAATGAATGGGTGAGAGAGTACACACTACATAGTCTCTAGGAAATGCTATTTAGCCATGAGAAAGGTTAGTCTGTATTTTTCTTTTTGCAACAGAATGAAAATGAAAAAAACAAAGAAGATATTATAGTAACTGACAGGAGTCAGGCAGAGAAAGAAAATCCTACATGAACACACTCTGTATTGGAATGTAAAAAAAAATCCAATTTCATGAAAAAAAATAGTGGATTGGTCATTAGAAACAGTTGCAGTGAATAAAGGGAGGGAAACAAAGAGATATTGGTTAGAATATCTTATAATAAGGAATAAGTTCAAGAGGTCTAGTGTATGCTCTGACAATTATAACTAGTAAAGAAATAAAAGTATTTACTCTTGAAATAGGCAGGAAAAATATTTTTATGCACTTTGGATAAAAACTGATAATTATGAAATCAATCCTTTACATTTTCAGCTACTTTTTAGAACATTCTGGGAACACTTCAAAATAACATTTACAAAAACATACAATTGTATCTGTAAATATGGGAACAGATGATACAATTTTAAATATACATTTTAATGTTTAAGAAATCACAGTTCCAAATATAACTTTCCCATTTTCATGTAACCTGATATATTGCTGTATTACAACCATAATGATAATTGCACAAACCATAATATGTACCAAATATTCATTAGGTGTCTATTCATCAGGCCCTATGGGAACTTTCTGAGGATTTCATCAATATTATTCCAATTTTATTTTTCTTTGTTTTTTTATTTATTATTGAATAAAGTTTCATTTTTTTCTCCATGTATCTCCTTGTTCAAACTTCCTTCCCTCTTTCGCCCTCAAGTAACTCTCTCTTATCTCCATCTCCTTATCTCCTCCCCAGCAAGGGCAGGATGTCCCAGGGTCCCAAGGTGGATTAGTTAGTTCAGCATCCACTCCAGGCAAGTCCCATTTCCTCATCCTAATATCAAGACTGGGATAAGTGTTCCTCTGGAGAGAATGGGCTCCAAGGTGCCAGTCCAAGGTGTTTCAGATCCCAAGCTGTTCAGTGGTTCTGGTGTGCAGCTTGAACGTGCTTTGCTTTTTGTTTAAAGTCCACTGATGAGTGAGTACATCCCCTGCTTATCTTTCTGGGTTTGTGATACCTCACTCAGGAGGATATTCTCCAAATCCATCCATTTGCCAGTAAATTTTAGGGTATCATTTTTTCTTACTGCTGAGTAGTAAGTACTTCATTGTGTATATGTACCACAGTTTGTTAATCCATTCTTCAGTTAAGGGGCATCTAGGTTTTTCCAGGTTCTTGCTATTACGAATAATGCTGCTACTGGTGTTATATTTAGGAAGTGGTCACCTGTGCCAATGTGTTGGAAAGTATTTCCCACTTTCTTTTCTATCAAGTTCAGTGCAGCTGGGTTTACATTGAGGTCTTTGATCCACTTGGATTTGAGTTTTGTGCAGAGTGACAGACAGGCTTGGATCTATTTGCATTTTTCTACACACTACCATCAAGCTATGCCAACACCATTTGTTAAGGATACTATCTTTTTTCCATTGAATATTTTGGGCCTCTTTGTCGATGATCAGGTGTTCATAGGTTTTTGGGTTTATGTCGGGATCTTCAATTCCTGTCCATTGATCCACAAGTCTGTTTTTATGCAAGTACCAGGCTGTTTTTATTTCTGTAGCTCTATAATATAATTTGAGGTCGGGGGATGATGATGCCTCCTGAGGCTCTTTTACGGAGCAAAATTGTTTTGGCAATCCTGGCTTTCCTGTTATTCCAAATGAAATTGAGTATTGTTCTTTCAAGGTCTGTAAAAAAATTGTGATGGGATTTTGATGGGAATTGCATTGAACCTGTAGATTGCTTTTGGTGAGATTGCCATTTTTACTATGTTGACCCTACCTATCCAGGAACATGGGAGACCTTTCCATTTTCTGATATCCTCTTCAATTTCTTTCTTCAGTGATTTAAAGTTTTTATCAAATAGATCTGTTACTTCCTTGGTTATAGTTACTCCAAAGTATTTAATGCTATTTGCAGCTATTATAAAGGGTGATGTTTCCCTTATTTCTTTTTCAGTCCCTTATTTCTTTTTCAGTCTTTTTCAGTATCTTTAGTGTGTAGGAGGGCTACTGATTTCTTTGAGTTAATCTTGTATCCTGCTACCTTGCTGAAGGTGTTTATCAGTTCCCTACCAGTTACCTGGTAGAATTTTGTGGGTCACTTATGTATGCAATTATTTCATCTGCAAATAGAGATAACTTTACTTCTTCTTTTCCAATTTTTATCCCCTTGATCTCCTTGTATTCTCTTATTGCTTTAGTTAAAAATTCAGGAACTATATTGAATAGATAAGGGGAGAGGGGACAGCATTGTCTTGTTCCTGATTCTAGTGGGATTGCTTTTGAGTTTTTCTCCATTTAGTTTTATGTTGGCTGTTGGCTTCTTGTAAATCGCCTTTATTGGATTTAGATATTTTCCCTGTATTCCTGATCTTTCCAGGACTTTTTTCATAAAGGAGTGTTGGATTTTGTCAAAGGCTTTTTCAGCATCTAAGGATATGATCATGTGGTTTTTCTCCTTCAGATTGTTTATATGATGGATGACATTTACAGTTTTCCATATGTTGAATCATCCCTGCATTTCTGTGATAAAGCCTATTTAATCCTGGTAGGTGATTTTTTTATATGTTATTGTATAGAGTTTGTCAGCATTTTCTTGAGAATTTTTGCATTAATATTCATGAGGGAAATTGGTCTGTAATTCTCTTTCTTTGTTGAGTCTTCAAGTGGCTTGGATATTAGGGCTATTGTGGCCTCAGAAAGATATTTCGGCAACATTCCTTCAGTTTCTACTCTATGAAACAGTTTGAGAAGTATTGGTATTAGTTCTTTGATTCTCTGGTAGAATTCTGCACTGAAACCCTCTGGACCTGAGTTTTTTTTTCTTGGGAGGCTTTTAATGACATCTTTAATTTCCTTTAGGGTTATAG
The DNA here is from genome assembly GCA_004025045.1 of Sigmodon hispidus. Classification (NCBI taxonomy): domain Eukaryota; kingdom Metazoa; phylum Chordata; class Mammalia; order Rodentia; family Cricetidae; genus Sigmodon; species Sigmodon hispidus. The sequence continues at coordinate 33,799 of PVIH01007472.1, read as the reverse complement.
GTCTGTTTAGGTATTTAATGTGATCTTGATTTAATTTTGGTAAGTGGTACCTGTCCAAAAAACTGTCCATTTCTTCTAGGTTTTCCATTTTTGTGAAGTATAGGTTTTCCAAGTATGACCTGATAATTCTCTGGATTTCATGGGGGTCTGTTGTTATGTTCCCATTTTCATTTCTGATTTTGTTGATTTGGACACCGTCTCGCTCTCTGCTTTTTGGTTAGTTTGGATAAGGGTTTGTCTATCTTGTTGACTTTCTCAGAGAGCAACTCCTTGATTCATTGATTCTTTGTATTGTTCTTTTTGTTTCAATTGTGTTGATTTCAGCTCTAAGTTTGCTTATTTTCTGCCATCTACCCCTTCTAGGTGAGTTGGCTTCTAATTGTTCTAAGGTTTTCAGCTATGCTGTTAGTTCTCTTGTGTGGGATTTCTCTAGGTTTTTCATATAGGCATCTAGTGCTATGAATTTTCTTCTTAAGACTGTTTTCATTGTGTCTCACAAGTTTGAGTACATTGAGGATTCACTTTTTGTTAAATTCTACAAAGACTTTGATTTCTTTCTTAATTTCTTCCTTGACCCAGAGGTGATTCAGCTGAGTGATGTTTAGTTTCCATCAGTTGGTAGGCTTTCTATGATTTTTGGTGTTGTTGAACTTTAACTTTAGAGCATACTGGTCTGATAAGATACAAGGGATTATTTTCATTTTTTGTATCTATTGACATTTGCTTTATGACCAATTATGTGGTCAGTTTTAGAGAAAGTTCCATGTGGTGCTGAGAAATATGTATATTCCTTTGTGTTTGGGTGGAAGCTTCTGTAAATATCTATTAAATCCATTTGCATCATAACCTCTCTTAGACTCCTTATTTCTCTGTTGAGTCTCTGTCTAGTTGACCTATCCAGGGGTGAAAGTGGGATGCTGAAGTCTCCTATAATTAGAGTGTGAGAATTGATGTGGAGTTTGAGCTTTGGTAGTGTTTCTTTTACAGAGATAGGTGCCTTTATATTAGGAGCATAGATATTCAGGATTGAAATCTCATCTTGATCAATTTTTCCTGAGATGAATAAGTAGTGTCCATCCTGGTCTCTTATATTTATGGTTGTGAGCCTAGCCTTTAACGGCTGAGCCATCTCTCCAGCCCCCTGGTCTCTTTTAATTCATTTTAGTTTGAAGTTTACTTTGTTAGATATTAGGATGGCAACACCAGCTTGTTTCTTGGGGCCATTTGATTAGAAAATTTTTTTTCCCAACCCTTTACTCTGAGCTTGTGTCTGTCTTTGAAATTGAGGTGTGTCTCTTGTATGCAGCAGAAGGATGACTTTTGTTTTTGTATCCATCGTGTTAAAGTGTGTCTTTTTATGATTAACTTTTCTTTACTATGTTATTTTCCAGAGAAAATATAGATATGCCACTTATTTCTGATATCAATTTTTTCTTAAAAATCTAAATTTTTTCCATTTTTAATTTTAACTGGTTAAAATTAATTTAATAAAATTATATTTCCCCATAAATATAATAAAAGTTATTCTATACATACAAAGTCTTACCTTTATGACCCTAACTTTTTAAAAATTAATCTATTTATTTTACATCTTGGACACAGTCTTCCACCTCCCCATTTTCACCTCTAAGTTCCTCCCCAACCCCACCCCATCCCTGCCCCCACTGCCACCACCCCAATCTCCTACTTTTCAATCTCTATCCAGGAAAGGGCATGCCTCATCTCATGGCATATCAAGTTATATATAGTAAGACTAGGCACCTTCTCATGTATTAAGACTGCGAAAGGAAACCGAGTACAATGAATAAGTTGCCAAAAAACAGCAAAAGAGTCCGAGACAGCCTCTGTTACCACTGTTAAGAGTCCCACAAGAAGGTCAAGCTGCATAGCTGTCACATATGTGCAGAGTGCCTCGGTCATTCCCATGCAGACTCCCTAGTGGTTGGCTCAGTCTCTGTGAGCCTGTATGAGCTCAGGTTAGTTGATTCTGTGGGTTTTCTTTCTTTTTTTTTTATTTTTTTTCTTTATTTTGTATTTATCAAAAAAAGTAAAAAGAATTAAAAAAAAATGCCGAAGAGTTAACAATAACTATACAGAGGATAATAATCATAAGCATGGCTTATCAAGGGTGTAAATGCAAATAAGATTACTACATATATATTTTCGAAGAAAACCCCAGAGAAGAAAAATGATCAGATGGGGTTTTCTTTCTAAGTTCTTTATCCCTCTGGCTCCTACAGTCCTTCCTTCCTCTCTTAAACTAGATTCCCTGAGCTCAGCCTAATGTTGTTTGCCTGTAGCTCTCTGTATGTGCCTCCATCATTAACTGGATGGCACCTCTATGGTAAGTAACAGTTCGGTCAGACACCAATGTATGAACATAACTTTTTAAGTGGTTGCTATAGTGACAGGCCTCAAACTCATTGTAATATTCCTGCCTCAGTAATCTTAACCTGTCCTTATTTTCGGACTTTCAGTTGTGAGCTAACAAGTATGAACCTCATTAAATTCTGTAATTTTATCAGTTAACATTTGTAACTTCAACAACCTTTACAAAAAGATGTGATGTTTATTTTTTAATCCGTTATTTAAAAGAACAAAGCACAACAGAAAGAAAAACAAAAAACAAGTAACACTTGTCCTGCTGGTGCACACCTTTATACAGAAGCAGGGTAATCTCTGCATTGAAAGCCAGTGAGGGCTTCTTAGTGAAACCCTATCTCAAAAAAACAAAGCAAAACACCATAGAGCTGTCTCTCTACCTCTTCCTCTCACATACCATGTGTGTGTGTGTTTCCTTTGCTTTGTCTTTGAAAACATTATTCTGGGACCAGCCTTGTCTACATAATGAGTAGTCAGCCAGGACTGCATAGTGAGAAATTGTCTCAAAAAAGGATTGAGTTTTACTTTTATTCATGTGCAAATGTCTATTTAAGTGACTGTATATCACATGTGTTATGTGCCAGCAAAAACCAGTAAAGTGATCAGATAAGCTGTAGCTAGAGTTACAAGTGGTTGTGAATCAACCAACATGGATATTAGGAACTGAAATGAGGTCCTCTGGAATAGTAGTAGTAAGCACCCATCTACTGAATCATCACTCTATCCCTCATTCATCTGTAAGTTTATTACAAAATATACTCTCAATTTTCAAATTTCCTTTATGCTGATTATTTTTTGCTCATAGCCTTTGTATGATTTCATACATGCAGATGTTTGTGTCCATTATTAAATTCTAGAAGAACAAAAATAAAATTAGACATTTCAGCATTTCTCCAAGAAGCAGTCTTTACTTGGAAAGCCATCATTCTCAGAGTTAAAATCATGGATTTGCAACACTCTATTTTGCTGAGTGTAGGGAGGTTTCTTCTTTTTCCATTTTATAGGTTGTCTTTATTCTATTCAGGGTGCCATTACAAAGTACCAAACTGGATGGCTTCAAAGCACCAGAAGTAAATCATAGTTCTAGAAGCTTACAGATCCAAGATCAAGGTACTAGAAGGTTCGATGCTTGCTAGATGGATTCCTTTACCTTTAAATAAATGCCAGCTTTTACTATGTCACAGCTCTTTTATTTTTTTATTTTTTAAAAAGGTCTTTAATCTCAGTCATTAGAGCTGTGCTTTTCTGGGCTCACTTCTGTGTGCCTCACCTTCATGCTTAACATTTGAAGATATGAAAACTATACTTAGCCATGCCTAGCAGTATAACTTTGGGTAAGTGACCTAACTTTCAGGCCTCAGGGCCAGCATCTACAAAATAGGGATAAGAGTAGGGCTTACATCATCAGATAATTTATAGAACTGAATGAACTGAATGGAAATAATTTAGCCTATTACTTGACTCATGGTATACATTAACACATGTGAACAGTTAGTGTCCTCACACATAGGTTATGCTCTATTCTACTTTCAGAGTTTAAGAAGTTTTTGGTGAACAAAACAAAATGCATAGAAAAACAATTTTAGAGATACTTTTGTTAACACAGTCTGAAGACCTTCAGTAGTCCTGGTTTCCTTTTAACCACAACTGATTCTTCATCCCTAGCTGAACAGAAACCATAGATCATAGGAACAACTCTGGTAGTTTTGCTTCCCTCTGAAACTTCATAAGTTAGAAAACCATTATCTGCATTTCTCTAAGCATTTTTATCTTTTAGCCTCCCTTAGAACAGTTCACTAAACTCTAAGCACCCAAAATACTTTTCAGCACAAACTTCCAAAGTCCCTCCAGAATCCTTCCCCAAACAACATCATCTGGTCTGCCACAGCAATACCCCTGTCCTAGTTAGCATTACTATTGCTGTAACAAAACGCCATGACCAAAAAGCAACTTGGGGGAGGAAAGGGTTTATTTGACCTACACTTCCATATTGCTATTTATTTATGAAAGAAATCAAACAGGGCAGGGCCTGAAGGGCCTGCTGATGCAGAGGCCTTGGAAGGGTGAAGCTTATTGGTTTTTTTCCATATGGCTTTTTCAGTATGCATCTTCACAGAACCCAGGACCATCAGCCCAGGAATGACACCACCTACACTGGGCTAGGCCCTTTCCGATCAATCACTAATTAAGAAAATATATTCACTTTATGAATCAAATTGACATAAATTTAGTCAGCACAACTGCACTACCTGGTACCAATTTCTGTTTCAGTTTTCTTTCTATAATTGTGAAGAAACACCATATCAAAAATAAACTTTGGGAGGAAAGACTATATTTGGCTTATATTTTCCAATTAAAGCTCAGCATGAAGCAAAGTAAGAACAGCAACTCAAGGCAGGAACCTGGAGGGAGGAAGTGAAGCAGAGGCCAAATTATTGGCTTGTTCTCTATGACTCACTCAGCTTAATTTTTTTTATGTAACCCTGGAGTAGCTCCTCAGGGTTTGGCACCACACATAATTGGCTAGATCCTCTGACATCATTCATCAATCAAGAAAATGCCCCACAGAGTTGCATGGAGGCCATCGGATAGCTTAGTCCATCAATTAAGATTTCCTCTTTACAGGTGACCTTAGCTTGTATCTAGTTAACAAAAATGTAAATAGCCTAGTTCTTAATGATTTTATGCCTGCTGGGGCTGTTCATTATACATAGGTATAAGAATTTCATACAGAATGACAGAGTCATTTATTTCTGCTGGTACTTCTTTCAGTATTTATAACATATATATTAAAAATTTTGTGTTAGTTTCACATATACTAAGTTTTTTATATCATTACATATTCAGGGGTAGTTACACAATGACTAATAACTTTTCTGACATGGACTTTCTGAAATAAAACTACTATTTTCATTTAATTGATTTTACCCTATACCTTTTCTAGTCCTTTTCCTATTCATATTTTATTATGCATAAATTGTTTATTTTATTTTATGTGCATGGGTGTTTTGTGGGTATATGTATATTTTTGCAGTACATGCTTGCTGGGTACCCACGGGAATGAGAAGTGGGTATCAGGTATCCCCAGATACTAGAGTTATAGACAGATGTAAACTGCCTTGAGGGTGCTGGGAACTGAACACAGATCCTCTATAAAAGCAGAAAGTATTCCTAACTGCTGAGTCATTTCTCTAGCCCTTCTTAATTTCTCTTTGTGCTTATGCATTCTTAATTTTACTGTATCATGAAACTTTAAACCCAGGGTTGTAAAGAGACTTTTAAGTATACATTATAATATTGTTGTAATAAGGCATATTGTTATCAGCATATCTCTTCAATTTATTTTGAATACTAAAAATAAATATTTGTTTTACAACATCTATATTATATTTCTCAAGTTCAGGAGGCAAGAAAAGGCAATGGCTATACACTGTGTAGTTTGGGGAGACTCTTAGATACCTTTGTCCCATAACTTAAAGAGTAGTTTCCTTTTCCTAATGTAGTTGGACAGGCCCATAGGATCAAAAAAAATTGGCTCAGCCCAGTTGCCAAGGCATGTACATACTTCCTTATGAGCCAACCTGGAGTCTGCCTGAGGGCCTAGAAATAGCCATTGTCCAACTTTCCTGATCGCTCAGAATCTGCCTAGCAAAAGGTAAGATCTCCTGATTACTTAGAATCTGCTTAGCAACAAGCACTGCCCAGAGTTCCCAATCACTTGGAATTTGCCTAGCAACAGATGCTATCAGATCTCCTGATCATGTCTAGTCAATGAAGGGCTGTCATGCAATATCACCAGATTGTGACACAGCCTGGGCCTGGGGGTAGGGTATATAAGGCTCTCTCCATTGTGGAATAAATGAGTTGTTAGTCCTTTTCAACTGACTCCCAGGGTCTGTGTTCTCAACCCTTCTCTTCTGAGGGAACTGTTAGAACCCAGCAACATCTGGCCCCCTGAATAGGGTTCTGTTCATTTCACTCAACTAGCTCTAGGTGCTGGGCAATGCCAGCACCCCTAAGACTGTGTATTTTGGTGAGAAGGATCCTCTGTGTGATGTTCTTTTGTTCTGTTCAGCAGGTGAACATCTGGATACCTCATTCTTTCTTTTATGTTGTCTGTTGTTATTTCTTTCTTCTTTCCAGACACTTTTTATATTCACTGATGACTTGCTTATCTTTGTCTTTTTCCTCTGCTTCTTCAGCTCTTCCTTTCTTCTCTGGTTTGTTTTCTCCTTTTGCTCTTTCTTGAGAAGAGCTACCTAATTTCATTCCATTTATTTAAAAAAAACAGTTAAGTTGTCATTCTTTTATCAGTAGCAGTTTCTTCTTTCTTTCTTTTTGTTTTATCATGGTGGGAGAGATGGTAATGGTGGAGGTATTGACAGGCTGAGCTTAGTATTGGAGCTTGGAAAGCAGCTATGCTCACCACTATACCACCAACGCAGATAGTATTGGAGCTTGGAAGGAAGATGGTGTACTCACTCTACAACCTGGTCTCCTCCTCTTTAGGACTCTCAACTCCACCACTTGCTACCTCTCCCTGCTCTTCTTCCAGCAGTAGCAGCTGCTGTAACAGGCTACTTTCCCACAGCTCAGAATGTAGCTACACTCAGCCTCAGCCCAAGCTGAGGGAGATGGTGGTTGCTTCCCAGGAACAGGAGCCAGAGACAACTTGCTAGATGGGGAGAGGCCACAATGGCTTGGGGGAGAGAAGGGGCTTTCCCTTAACCTGCCCCTTACACACATTCACACAAACACACAGTCTGATGAGACCAGGGCCCAGAGCACATGCTGGGAGCCACTATGAGCCCACACACACAGCCTGACTAGACCAAGGCACAGAGCACACAGCTGTGGGCCAATCCCATGCTTCACCCTACCACCACTACCTGGGGAGCACAGACACCATGGATGTGTCAATATTGTGGCTTCCCAAGGGCCTGCACAGGAGGAAACAACCCCTGGGTAAGACACTCGTGCCACTGATGACATGGTCACAGTCCCTGTCAAGTTCTTAAGCAGTGGGGCCATGCATGGACTTGAAAAGGAGTGGGGGGGCTGGAGAGATGGCTCAGCAGTTAAGAGCACCGTCTGCTCTTCCAGAGGACCCAGGTTCGATTCCCAGCACCCACATGGCAGCTCACAACTGTTCCAGTTCCAGGCAAACACCAAGGCAAATAAATAAAAAAATAAAGTTTTTTTTTTTAAAAAAAAAAAAAAAGAAAGAAAAGGAGTGGAAAGCCATTGGCCATGGCAGATGCTGCTGGTTTCCCACTCCTTCTCCCCAGACATGTAGTTGGGTCCCATAATTTGGACCTTGAGTCTTGTAAACATCACCCAGAGAACACTCTAGCAAAGGCATACAAGAAGCCTTTGTCAGAGGTGGCCCCTTGTAAAGCTGCACATGTCAGTACTTCTGTGCAATGACTGGAGATGGCAGGTGGATGGTGATTATCAGTAGCACGGCATCCCTAGTAGTGCATCATAACATTGAGCAGTGTCTTGCCCTCATTGTCTTTATTCTTGTTGTCAAGCTTGATGTCCAGCTTCTTGATCAGCTTCACTGTCCATCTCTTCCTTTCTGGAGTTTATGAAAGCATTGAAGACCTTGAAGATGGGGTTCAGGATGAGTACGCAAAAGGTGCAGGGCAGCTTTTCCCCATCAGGGTTGTTAGCTGACTTATTGAGTTTGCCATAGATCAGATCAAAATGCCAGTCTCCTTCCCTGTAGCTTCAGTTCCACAGGTAATAGATGCTTCTAAATCCTGCTTCTACTCTTAGCTTAGTGTTTATGACCTTTGGACCTGCAGTTGCTATTCACCTGGGAGCAAATCCTGCTTTGTTGTGCTTCTGCTCCTTTGTTGGGATGTTCATGTTTTACTGTGCTCACTGGCAGGCTTATGTCTCAGGGGTGTTTAGATTTGAAAGAGTGGATAGAACTGAGATTCAGTGATTATATTTATATTGTTTATATTTGAAGGAGCAACAATGTGGGAATATATGATACCTCTTCTAGAACTAAAACTAAAGATCTTTCCAGTTCTTGGAGTAGTAGGTGGAGCAATATTTTCCTGTTCAAATTATTTCCATGTGATCCTCCATGGTGGTGTCTGCAAGAATGAATCTACTTATAGGCACCACTGTCTTATCACTTGCATTCAAAAGAGGACTAATTGAACTATATCTTCAAGACACTGTCTTTGTCAAAGTCTTTTGTTTTTAGACCAATACTTTAATAATTTTATATATGGATATGTTGTTGTATTGATAGCAATGGTCATTTCTTCATTTGATATGTAGACAGAATCTCTGCCAGAGAGACAGTCTTAAAGATCAAAAACAATTTAAAGAATTTTAACTGCCACCAGCACCTAAGAATTAAATGAACTACCCTGTCTAGACTTTAGATCAGCAGTTCACAGGACTCTATCTTGTATAACTCTTCTGCCTTTGATCATTTCTGGACTGCAGGATAAAGGAATAGTGATCATTACAATTTTGGGCCGAACAACATTATTTTTTATCTAAGTTTCTTAACTTAAAAGAAGGCTTTATCTTTTCCCTGAGGGCTCTTGTTCAAATGTTAACAGTGCAAACATCAGTGATAGACTGTAATTCTATCATTATAGGCAGAATCTTATTTGTATTTGGCAAATCTTTGTTTTACATACTGGATGAGTAACTTATGGCATTTAACCTAAGTGAAAATATAAAGGAAGTAGAATTTGCTTATTAGTAGGCCATTTCAGGATACTATTTTTTATATTTTTTTACTTAAAATTCAATAGTGCTTTTATTACAGTTTAGCTCATAAACTATTCAGCTCATATAATATTTTGTATTCTTTATGTCTTCAGAACACTAAACAAAAGAGTTCTGTGTGAAACAACTTTAGGAGCTAGTTTAAACATTTGTTTTCTTTCTCAGTTTAATAGATGTAATAAGCTGGTTTTGGCCATTGAATTTTAGTGAAGTTTATTAGTCTCATAGTAATTGTCCTGGAGCAGAACAAGTGGCAAATTCACTAGACTTTTATATTCAAAATTACATTTTTGTCAGAATCTTAAACATAAGGATGTAATTATTGTGTGTATATTTGGGTTTCAATTATACATATCACAATGACCCAGATGGAAAATGTTTCTTCTGCTCACTAGTGCAGCAGCAATAGCTCTTCCAGCACCATTTCTCATTTGTGCCAATCTCCTGAGGGCAATTACAGTGTCTTCAAGACCAAAGAGGCATAAGGACTGAGGCATGCCTCTACCTCTAGTAAGATGAAAAAAGCCTATCTCCCTCTAATGCAGCCACCATCCCCATTAACCTTGTTAGAGAGTGAGAGAGGGGATGCTTGTAGGTTTTTTCCCTCAAAGTACCATTATACTAATATGGGTCACAGTAAGAGATGTGCATCCAGCCATGGATCAGCATGCTTCCACCAAAGAGGAAATAACCTAGGATGTGTAATGTATATGTTTCCCTTTCTTGCTCTTATTTTCTTCTAAAAGCTGAAGATTGTGGACTTTTACTTTTCCTCATTTTGTATGATGCCTTTTGAGGTGAGGAACATTAGTTTAGGAGTTAGGGAGCTAACTAAACACATTAAGAGCCAATAATCAGCTAAGTTTCTATATTATTCATCACAACTGACAAACAAAATTTTCCAATTAAATCAGACAAGAGCAGAAGTTATAGTCTTTGATTGTTTATTTTCTGAAAAGATTTCACATAATATAAGAAGGCTGTTTGATTCTTCCTGGAGTCTCACTTATGTTTTGATTGGCAGGGTGGTGTTTTTAATTATTCCCCCCTTTAAGTGTCTTTGCAGCACATCTAACAGCAGCAGGCAATGGCTAAGACAACTATATCTTTTAATGGTTCTTAGACATCTTGCTCCTAGCCCAACACAGGAAGTTATGCATGACTGGTTCTATGAAATTCTAAAGGCTACTGCCTACTCCTCTCCATCTGGGCAGTTCTCTAGCCTTCTTTGATGGCTGGCAGTCAATGATGGGTAAGAGCTTGTTAGGTAAGTCAATCGAAGACAGGCACATTCCAGTTGCTGAGCCCTCCTGAGGAGGGGTAAACCAGGTCAGGGCAAAGAAATCTGACCCCTTCTGAGTGTCAATATAATAAAATAAAAAGGATGGATATGTAGTAGGACAAGACCATTGGGCCAAATAAACTGACTCAAACTAGTTGCCAACGCATGCACATAGTATACTTCCTTATAAGCCAAACTGGAGTCTGCCTGAGGGTCTAGAAACAGTCACTGTCTAACATTTCTGATTGCTTGAAATCTGCCTAGCAACAGGCACTACCCAGAATTCCTGACCATTGGGAATCTGCCTAGCAATAGATGCTGTCAGATCTCCTGATTGTGCACAGCCCATGAGGGACAGCCATGTAATGTCACCAGATTTTGACACAGCTGGGTGCTGGGAGGAAGGTATATAAGGCTCTACTACTTATTGAATAAATGAGTAAGTCCTTTTAAACTGATTCCCCAGGGTCTGTGTTGTTGGCTCCATACCTTCTCACCCCCTCCCCTAAGGGAGCTGTTAGGACTCAGCAACACTAAGAGAAACAGGACACAAGGGTATATACCCAATGGAGGAAATACAAATTAAAAATCTGCATTCCATCCAGAAAGTTAAAAGTGGAGATTGATAATGACCTGATGACATTTTTTGCTGTCTGTAGGGATATACCTTACCCAAATTCTTTACACTACTCCCTCCCCAGACTGTTACTCATTCTTAGGGAAGATGTCACATGTACTTTATGGCCTGCTGACTCTATGCTACTGGTCAGAGACCACAGTAGATTCCAGGTCTTTTAGCTATAGAACTCACTCTCATGTTCACATGTACTTTATAAAGTAGTTTCTGTGGAGTCACACCTTAAGCTTTATTGGGTACATTCTTATAATTGGACCTATTCTTTCCTAGAAACCTTTGGGTTTGTAGGGTGTTTTAAATATACTGACAGTGTTGCTCCTCTCACTCAACCATCTTCTTATCTCCTGATTTGTTCCCACCTCTTCTTTGTTGCTACTCATTATGATCCTAATTTGCTAAGGAGATCTTTATTTTCTCTTCCTAGGGGAATACCTCTATGTCTCTCTTACATTCCTTTTGATCCCAACCTGTTCAGGGGTTATGGTTTGTAGCTTGAATATTCTTTGCTTTTTTGTCTAAAATCCAGTTATGAATGAGTACATCACATGCCTATTTTCCTGGGCTTCTGATACCTCGCTCAGGAGGATATTCTCCAAATCCATCCATTTGCCTGCAAATTTTAGGATGTCATTTTTTTACTGGTTAATAGTGTTATGCCCAAATCTTGACCCCCAGAGAGACCACCAGAGACAAGTATGTCCAGAATGCAGCATCAAGGTTTATTGGCAGCACAATACAAGCCAGGTAGGGAGCTTACTCTAAGCTTCTGTGGTCACAGAGCAAGGAGAAGCTGCTGTCCTTGGTTAAAAGGGCTTATATATATATAAATATAGGCAAAAAGATACAACAAAGTCAGTTGCTTGAGGGCATGGTGCTGGCATGCTACTGATTGGCTCCTGCTTAGGGACTTTCTACCTAGGATATCTTTGAACCCTACCTGGATGGATCCCACCTGGGGCCTACCTGGGGTGACTTGTTTTTCCCAGAACTGGGCAAGTAATAATCTATTCTTCTCCCAGGATTGGAAGAAGATTCTGTCTTGGATAATGCTTGGCTTATTCTTCTCCCAGAACTGGGGAGGCCCCTTGCTAGACCTATTCTTTTCCCGGAACTTGTCAGGCATAGAACATGTTCTTTTCCCAGGACTGGTCAGGCATGTCTATTCTTCTCAGAACTGGGTAGGCCCCCTGCCAGGAATGCGAAACTAAACTTTATTTTACCTTTTTATAAAATATCTACTAAAATACAAAATGAGGTTTCTTGAGCTAAGTTTTGTCTCTTCAGTAGTATTTCATTGTGTAGATGTATCACAGTTTGTTAATCCATCCTTTAGTTGAGGGGTATCTAGGTTGTTTCCAGGTTCTTGCTGTGGTTGAGTGAGAGGAGCAACAGGAGGAAGAAAAACAAAGAGGTGGCTATTTTGATGGAGGAAGCCATTGTGGAGTTGGAAAGAGACCTGGTGCTAGGGAAACTTCCAAGAACTCACAGGACCTCCCTGCCTAGGTCTCCAATCAATAGTGAAGGTGTTGCCTATACAGGACTTCATGTATAACCAAATGAATGTGTCATCAAATAATCATTTGATGTGTCACCCCCAAGTGTCATCACAGAACCTACATCCAACAATGAATGGAGGTGGGGGCAGAGATCCATGGCTGAGCACTGGGCAGAGCTCCCAGTCCAGCTGGACAGCAGGGAGAGGGTAATAGGGATTATGAGTCCAAGGGTCGGTGACTGTCAATTGACATGGACAGTATGTGGAGCCTCGTGGAGTGAGACCAGACTGTGTTCCTGTAAATGGGCTGGCACCTTGGAGCCCATAACCTGAAGAGGAGCACCTAACCCAGTTTTGACATTGGGATGAAGAAATAGGACTTGTCTGGAGTGGATGCTCCATGCTGAGCTGACCCCCCTTGAGACTTCTTGCCCTTTTGTGGGAGGACATCAGGGGATGGGGTGTGGGGAGAGGCTGAAGGCAGACTGGGAGGGATTGGGAGTAGGGAAGGGAAGTTGAGCAGGGGGATACATGGAAAAAAGATCTTTTTTAAAAATATTTTTTTAAAAAAAGAAATGAAAAGTGAATAAATAAATAAATATACTGACAATGAGCTGACTGGCATTAGACTCCCAGAAGTCTGATCCAGATTGACAAGTCAATCTACACCGGGTTTTCATTCTCATCTCTACATGCAGTATGCTTCCTTGTGTGACACCTGCAAAGATCCCCTCAATAGACAGGACAGGGAGGCAGCGTCTCTTGAGTCTCAACAATATGGTTTCCTAAACAAGACAGGTATAATGAGTAATTCAGAATATATGCCAAGGATGATGGGAGAAAATTCACAAGGCCTCACTCACTCTTTGGTTAAGAACTAATTTTGTAACTTCCTCAGTGCCTTTCCCAGGTATAGGTGTATGATATAGGTGTATGAAGAAGACATAGTAATTGATGAGAACTTAAGTGTGATTGCACATGCCTGTTATCTCTGTCCTCTGGAGGCTTGGGCAAGAGTAATGTAAGTTCAAGGCTAGCTTGGGCTACATAGCAACACTCTATCTCAGTTATTTTAAGAAATAGAAGAGGGAGAGTGACTAAAACGCGTGGGAAGGGGAAGGGAATTTGAACAAGGGGATACATGGATAAAAAATGAGACTTTATTCATAATAAATAAAAAAGGAAAATGAAATAAAATAAAATCCAAGGCACCTCAAGCTAGGTGAATCTCTTACATGGTTTCAGCTAATGATTTTCTTAGATTATTTAAGAACTTCTTATCTTCAACATTTGAAATAAATTACCTAGCTCTTGAATAGTTAATCCAGTTTTGGGCTGTAGTTGGTTAATAGTTCTCTAAAATTTTGAAAATTATTGAGTTTGTAATTGATTGTTTCATTTTTGTACCTCCTATTGTTGACTTTTCTGTAAATATATTTTATATCCTAAAGAAAAAAAGAAATGGAAGAGAAATAGATTTAAGAATTTTTCAACTTTTCTCTAAACACTTAAGCTTACTTAGCTTGTTACATTTTCATAAATTATTGCTAAAATAATTGTCAAGTTTATAGATAAAACATAGGCACTTTGCAGGAGCCAACAGATCTTTACAATAAGATTTTCTTATGAAGAAGGGGGAATTGAATTTCCAAATTAAAACATTTAAATTGTGTCAGTGTTCCAAATTCTGACTGGCTGAGATACAGTATCTATAAAGTACCTTCCAGCACTAAGAGTCTCTGATATTAATCTAAACTATGAAATATGGACTTGGCTAGGATAAACTTGAAATGCCAAAGAATGTGCAACAAGGGACTATGAAATGGTGGTAGTGTGTGGTCTGCTAGGTCTGATGACATAATGTACAGACAGGGAGAGAGTGGCACCATGCCTCTGTGTGTACACGCATGTTTTCAGATTTCCCACTCTGGGATTTGTTCTATTGTCCAGACAGGAGCAGACCTTTTGCACCAGGCTCCCACTGATGTCATTCACTGTATGGAGATTTACGCCAAAGGACAAAGTGTTCTCGTAGCCTCATGGAAAACACTGACTTCTCTTAGTGCACAACTTCTTGTCTGAACAATTACCAAGCACTTAATCACCCAAGCAGCTCTTGTGAATGAAAAACATTCCTCATGACCCCTTTTCATTGACTTTAGTCTAGTGCCTGGTGATTTCATTTTATCCTCACTTGCATTTGAAGCTTTATACAGCCCTAAAGGTCAGCATTAGACGGATATTCAAGTAGATGGCACATGGCCTCCCGAAATTTCCCTTTTCCTTTTGCATGAGGTTTCCTTGCTCACCTCAAAAGCTTCTGTCTTCTTTATCCTTTTATGCCCACTGCTTCCTCAATTTGCTCATAACATTTTAAATTGTGAAAGCCATGTTAAAATTGGGGTCACTGTCACTAGGGAATTAAATGTGGCTTCTTCTTTAGACTTTGTAGAATGCTAATTATAGACTAAAGGCCATCCAAACAACAGACTGGAGACTATAACATACATCTATCTATCTATCTATCTACCTATCTATCTATCTATCTATCTATCTATATCTATATATATATTGCTGTAAACCAATTTTCAGTAATTCTTCTTCCATTCTACTTTCTGTGGTTTGAAATACCTTCCCTTCCCACTGCTTTCACTTGTTCAGATTTTCATTTAAATCACACCTTTAGATAGTGTAGCTGTTTTCCTTCTTTTAGGTCCCCAAATGAAACCTGACTAAGAAATTGACTTGTGGAGGAGAAGGGGGGTAATCCTGGGGAGTGGACTGCTGAACCTTTGCTTCACTTGCCCTTGATTTATATGTTTACACCACGTCTCTGGCCCTTTTCTAAAGCAGATCTGGAAATGCTGTTGAGGATGACTTTGGCATCAGCACAGGCTTCTGAGGCAGCGCTTGCAATGATCTCAGCTCTGGCAATTGTGGCTTTTAGGATAGCACTCTCACACATGCCTTAGGTTGCCTGCAGGAAGTGTCCTCTGATACTCACTAAACAATATGTGCCTTCTCCATCTCTCCAGATGCTTCTTAGTGCACACAGTGTTTAAGAAAATGGCTTCAAGAAGGCCTGAGTAGCTGTACTGTTGAAATGAAAGAGACTGTGTGTGTGAGTATGTGTATGTGTGTGTGACAGTGTGGGGGTGTGGGGGAATTTTCTTTTACATTTTTATTTTAGGAACATGCCCTAGCAGACCAGACAGCTGTGTAGTGGCCCACACAGTTGCTCCTTTAATTCTTCGGTTTTACCAGAGTATGTGAACCTTAATCTGCCAGTTGTTGTAACGTAGACCAAGCAATTCTGGGTGTCAGCTTGAAGAACTTACTTTTGCAAGTCTTCTGACTTTCTCTGTGTCAGATCATTCTGTGACTTAGCAAGAATATAAGAGATTAGTAAACAAATTAAAATGTAGCAATAATTCTGTGTAAATTATATTAAATCAGTTATTAAGTGATTTTATTTTATGTGAAAGAGTTTCTTTAAATAGATCTAGCATTAAACAGAGGATCCTGGGTAACCATGAGTGCATACACAGTTAGAAATGGCAAACTAATGTGGAATTGGTTTTTGTTGTTGTTGTTTGCTGGTTTTTTGTTATTGTTGTTTGTATTTTCAGTTTGTAGTTTTTAGAGACAGGGAATTGTTAATCATAATAAATATGTAGATTGATTAGAGCTTATAACTTTAAAACTCTTTACTAGATGGAGTCTATGTTTAAACAAGGCATCTCCAGAGAAAGGCAAAGGACAATGAGGTGCTCTAAATTACTACAAATATCAAATATGGAGCTCAGAGCTTAGCATCTTAAAGTTCTTAGATGCTTCCAACAGCCCTGGTAGTATAATTTTAAAGATTAACCATAGTCAATACTTAGTAAACCAAGGCACAGAGAGGTAAAGTAATTGTCACTCAACTAGAAAGCAACAGAACTTTGATCCACATCAAAACTGTCTTCCTGTCTATACTCTACCTTCTAGATGTCCTTATTCAATACCTTATGTGTGATTATGTGTTGGCAGGTGTACACACATGTGTGTGTGTGCATTAGGAAGTGAGAGGCTAGTGTTTCAAATCTTCTCCATGGCCTTCTACCTAGTTTTTAGTTTGAGACAGTCTCTAACTAAGTTGAGTTTTCACATTTGTAGAGCACAAACTTTGCTGACTGAGCCTTCTCCCCTAAACCCTGCCCATCTTCTAAATGTTTTGACAATGTAATTCATGTGTCATTATATAACTTGCCACATCACTATTTTAAATTTTTCTTGTATAAATTATACAAAAAATACAAAACAAAATTATATTTGGAGCTGGAGTTTTAACTTAGTCGTGTAGTCCTTGCCTGCAGTGTGTGAGGCCCTGAGTTTGATCCAATACACACACACACACACACACACACACACACAGCTGTGTGTGTGTGTGTGTGTGAGAGAGAGAGAGGGGGGGGGGGTGAGGGAGAGCGAGAGAGAGAGACTGTTTATACCTTGGCTCAACTATATATAGATAGATAGTAAATGATATTCTATTTCAAATAACAGATTGTTTTTTCTTAATCTTGCTGATTTAATGACTTTTATATTCCTCAAAGGCTTCTTCACATAACAACAGTAATCTGACCTCATTCTACCATTCAGTTAGAACCACAAGAAGAAAAGAAGAAGACTAGGTATAGTGGATACATTCTTTTAGTCCCAGCACTCTAAGAGGTAGGAAGATGTCTGAGTTCAATGCCAGCCAGGTCTACATAGCAAGAGGCCAGTCAGAGCTACATACATGTCTTGGGGAAAAAAGAAAGAAAGAAAGGAAGAAAGAAAGGAAGAAAGAAAGGAAGAAAGAAAGAAAGAAAGAAAGAAAGAAAGAAAGAGGAATGTTTTTCTTGTTTTCCCCTCCTCTCACCTGGGGGAAGTTGAGTGTTTTTTTCTTTTCACATGTTTGTGTATATAGTATGAGTGTATGATGTATGTGAAAGAATATGCATGGGTACAGGTCCTTGTGCACATAGTCAGTCATGTGAAGCACTGAGATTGATCCTGAGAATCCTTATTTGTGATTTTACTTTGTTCTTTTGAGTCAGGGTCTCTTAATCAAACCCAGAGATTGTAAATGTGGTGACGCTCCTGAGCTACCTTTCTGCCTCCCGAAGCTAAAGTTACAAAATGCTACCAGTCACACTTGGCATTTTTGTGGGTTCCTTGTTGCACAGTAATTACTTCCTCTGCTTGTCCACCCCATTCCCATAGAATTTCTGACCTGTGAACTTATGTGTGTGATGATTCTTCTTTTCTGGGCCCAGCAGCTGGATTCCCTAAATGGTACATAGAAACCATGGATGCTTAATACTTCTTTTTTCAATAATCATATGAATTAAATTACTTAACAGTTCTTACCTCAGCATCTTTATTTGTAAAAGAGGGTTCATAGGTTTTAATAATAACCTGGTCTACAAAGTTGGATAAGAAAGTCCATATTATTAGCAAAAGAGCTGCAAGATGAACACAAAGTGATTTGCTCCTGTTCACTTCTCTTCATCTATTGCAAGGAAGTGAGAAGATTTTCATTTTTCACTCCTTCTTTCCAAACTTGCAGTCAGTCCCGTTTCCTAGCTCATTAAATATTATTGTTGTGTTAATAAATGTAATGACATGTAAATCTGTTGATTTTTTTGAAATATGTTTCAGAGGAAGTATGTATGAAATGCCACAATGAAATCTACAACCTTGGCTGGAGAGATAGTTCAGAGGTTAAGCACACTGATTGTTCCTCCAGAGTTCCTGAGGTCAATTCCCAGCAACCACATGGTGGCTCAGAAATCCACAATCTTCAATAACATTACTTCTTAAAAACTAACCAAAACATACTAATAAAAATATCTAATATAAAATTCAAGAAATTCTAAGAATAATTAAACTGCTTATTCTGTGACATAAATAAATTTCCCTTGAGGATCAAAGAATAAGGTATTTATGAGCTGAGGAAATAATGAAATAACTATAGGTAATTTATGGTGATTATAAAATCATGATTCTGCTATTCAACAAGAGGGAGAAATCCAAGATTTTTAAAAAATCTTCCTTATGTCCATCTGGGTCTAGTAGTGCATGCCTGTTGTCCTAGCACTTGAAGAGATTGAGACAGGAGCATCATAAGTTCAAAGCTTGAATATGGAATCTAAGAAAATAGTATCTCAAAAAAGCAAGGAAAAGAAAAAAAGAAAGGAAGGAAGAAAGAAGAGGAAAAAGGAAGGAAGGAAAGAAGGAAGAAAAGAGAAAAAGAAAGGAAAGAAAGAGAGAGAGAGAAAGAAAGAAAGGGGAAAGGAAGAAAAAAAAAAAAGCAGAGCCAGGCTATGGTGGCACACACCTCTAATCCCAGCACTCTATCCAGAGATGGAAGCAAGTGGATCTCTGTGAGTTCGATGTCAACCTGGTCTACAAAGTGAGTTCCAGGTCAGCTAAAGATACACAGAAAAACACAGTCTCAAAAAAACCAGGAAGAGGAGAAGAGAAAAAGAAAAGGAAAAAGAAAAAGAAAAGTAAGCCTAGGTAGTCAGTGACTGCTAAGAATGGGAGAAATAATCCTACCCAGGATTAGCCCTCTAAATGGTTAGCTAATACCAAGATATACATTCCAGTTTGAGCAGGAAAGATTTGAAGGAGGAAAGGGAAGGAATTTTTATAATAATTTAATTTTAAAAGTTAAGAAACTAAAACAAAAAAAATGCCAAACCAAAAAAAAACCCCACTGTCAAAGAGAAATAAACTGAGAGACAGAGAGAGACACACCGAGAGACAGGAAGTAAAAGAGCCTTACATTTAATCTTTATTACCACAAATCAAAACATGCTCTAGTCTTCCTATGCTCTAGTCTTGCCCTTTCCACCACTTTGCCGCAAAACTGTATTTTCTTTCTCATCATATCTGGAAAGTCGTCTAGCTTATCTCACAGGTAAGCGAATACACTGAAAACAGAGACAGCGGTGACAGATGCATGTTAGAGGGGAAAGGCATTTGTCATTTATTACAAGTAGATCTGGTTAGTTTTGTATGTGTGTGTGTGTGTATGTAACACTAATGTTTTCATTTTTTTCCACCACAGCACCACAACTCAGTTTTAAAAACTGCAAATATTTAGCATAAGACATTATGCATGAAAATGTATCTTTGATGTAAGACAAATCTTTGCCTGAGTTGATCGATTGGTATGTTTTGAGTGACTTGGCAAAGACTTGATAAGAAAGATTCTTTTCCTTTGCATCAGGGTTGTTTTGTTTTGAGACAGGGTCTTACACAGCATACTGGCCTCCAGCTTTCCATAAAACCAAGGCTGGACTTCAAATACTGACCCATGTGCCCACAGTTCCTATGTTCTGGACTTATAGACAAGTGCCACCAATACTCACAGCCACAGTGGCGTTTTAAATGTTCTCAAACCTGCTGTCCAGGATCATAGATTATTTTTTGCCTTTAAACCTATCACCAGTTCCATATGTAGCAATAAAGATCAGTAATGGGCTCAGAAAACCATTAATGTTGCTCATGGCTGTGTCTAAAACATCTTTTGTGTGAAAGAATAGAAGAGAAAAGAACTATTTCTGCCTCAGCTCAAGTGAGAGGTTACATTGAGAAGTAATCAGTAGGTGGAAACTGTGAAATATGTCCCCCTACTTTCTGGGCAACCAGAGATAAAAACAGAAAATAACTCTTTTGTAAAGCTGTTTAGGAGCAATAGGATAGCATGGCACAGTGGCAAACACTTAAACAGTCCTGGTTTCTTGTGTTATTTCTGCCACTTAACAAGGTACGCAACTTTGTTGCCTAATTTTCCGTCACCTTGATAGGGGCTAGTGCAGCCTGAAGTTTTCTCACCAGTTCAGGCTGCAATCCTACAGCTGCTTACAAAATAATTACGCAGAGGCTGACATTAATAACAAACTGGTTGGCCTATTGCTCAGGTTCCTTACCAACTAGCACATATAACTTATCCCATTTCTATTATTCTATTGTATTGCCACATGTTCTGTGGCTTTGCCTGTGCTCCATTACATCTTGCTTCCTGGGAAGCAGCTTGCAGCTTCTTTTCTGGTTACAAAGTACAGCTATCTGAAAGGATGGAACCCTAATTGAGAAAACGCCTTTATAAGATTGGGTTGTAAAAAAAAAAAATGCCTATGGGGCATTTTCTTTATTAGTAATTGATGTGGGAGAGCATTATTTTTGGTAGGGCCACCCCCGAGTTGGTTGTCCTGGGGTCTATAAGAAAGCAGGTGCTCATCTTTCCCTCTGAATTTTTTTTCCATCCCTGTATATCCTTATTCAAGGTCTCTTCCCCCTCCCAACACATCTGATCATTTTTCTTCTCTGCAACTCGCCATCCCCTCCCTGGGCAGGGAGCAGACAGTCCTATGGTCCCACTGACCCAATAATGCTTAGATCAGTCTCCACTTCTGGCCAAATCCAGTTCTTTCCC